>JAGFNQ010000124.1:233551-284127 GCA_024364735.1 Boesenbergia rotunda
TTCGCATCATCCTCCTCACAAAGTTGGCCATTTCGGATGAAGAAGAGCCGCTGCAATCCTCCTCGGAATCGGATTCGGATCCGGAAGAAGATGAAGAAGATGAAATCTCCTTCTCCTTCTTCTCCTTCTTCTTCTTAGTGACTCGATCCCCTGCAACTAAAGCAATCCCCTCTCCTTGGGGCCTTTGTTAGCCATTTCAATGCAATTCCATCTCACAAAATAAATCATCTAATTTTACAATAGATAAATCCTTGGATACTTTGTAGGCATCCACCATGGATGACCACAAAGCATTCCTTGGAAATGCTTTCAAGACATACCTCACAAGGTCGCGATTCTCGACCTTTTCATCAATTGAATGAAGTACATCAAGGACTTCTTTGAACCGGCTATGGAGCTCACTTACCGACTCATTCTCCTTCATGGAGAGATTTTGGAGTTGATTGAGGAACAAGTCCCTCTTGGCAATTCTAGAGTCTCGGGTGCCTTCATGGAGCTCTATGAGTTTGTTCCACAAGTCTTTTGCACTTGTGAAAGGACCAACTTTGATGAGTTGGTCTTTGTTCATGCCACATTGTAGAGTGACAACCGCCTTCGCGTCGGCTTCACTCTTCCTTGTTTGTTCGGCAGTCCACCTCCATGACTCAAGTTCTTTGCCTTCATCATCCTTAGGAGGAATGAATCCCTCCTTCACCGCGTACCACGTGTGGATATCCATCTTCAAGTAGTATTCCATCTTTGATCTCCAATATTAAAAGTCAGCGCCATCAAAGAATGGAGGTCGGGTGGTGGAGAATCCTTCTCTCAAAGCCATCTTGTTGAGAACTCTCGGTTGTTAAGCCGTAAACAGAGCACCTTGCTCTGATACCACTTGTTGGGAACGAGATGGCTAGAGAGGGGGGGGTGAATATAGCCAATCACTTCTTCTTTGAGGAGTTATCAGATTTCTGCACTTGACGTGATTAATAGCACAGCGGAAAACAAAACTTGCAGAAACTAAAAACCAAAAACCTAACTAGCAAGATTAGCAAGATCGCTAACAAGGAGATCTTACAAGGTTCGGGGATAACTTGCCCCTACTCCTTGGCGTGCCCTTAAGGTGGGTAATCCCTTGATCGTCGGCAGATCAAGCCCCGGTGAAACAGGATATGAAGCAACCTCCTTCTCGGTGGAGAAACCTCCCCATAGTGTGTTTCAAACAAAGATATAGAATGAGCACAAAGAAATAACAAGAAGGATCTTACTCAAACACTTAGCAAGGACAAAGACACAGCAAGCTTCCCTGAGCTCCACCCAGTGGCGATCTCACGCAAGAACCCTCTTCGTGTCTTCCCATTGTCGGACTCCAAGCCTCTTGTCTTCTCCTTCAAGCGGTCAAGTATGATGATTGCTTCTCAATAGCTTGCTCAAAATGATTGAAGAACTCAAGAACAGCAAGCTTGTCACGCTGGAACTCAGAAGCACAAAAAAACTGAAGAAGTCATGCTAAACTCAACTTCTCTCGTTCCTTTTGTTTCTCCGCCAAGCGACAGGTGATCTCATCTCCAGCAGCCTACCGCTGCCTCACTGCCAACGCGCCAGCTACACTGAACCCTAACTGAACTTCCTGAGCTCCCTCAGCCAAGCTTCAGTCAGCAGCTTCAGTCCTGCATCCAGCCGTTGCAACCTGTGTGGAGAAAGGGACAAACCTGCTCCAAGGAAAGCTCTCTTTGACTTCTCCTTGAGAGTTTGAATCCTCCCCTGTCACCTGAAACTCAATCAGAGTATTAGAGCAGCAAATCAAGCAGCATATCAAATATCAGAGAGAAGTGGCAGCGAATCGGTTGTGTTCAGACGCGATCAGAGCGTCTGACAATGCAATTTGAATTAAAGTGATCGGTCACCAGACCGATCAGAGATCCTCCTGATCGGTCACCAGACCAATCAGGCTGGTTCCAGACCGATCAGGCTCTGTCCTGATCGATCCCCAACGCTCAATCCGAAATCGTGATTTCTTTGAGATTCCCCTGGACCGATCACCAGACCGATCCACCTTTATATTGGGCGATTTCTGAGTCTCGTAGGCTAAGCCCTCTGATAGGTCACCGGACCGATCAGGAAGACTCCTGATCGGTCACCAGACCGATCAGAACCTTACCAGACCGATCAGGCTCCGTCCTGATCGATCTTAGAGAGGAACCTGCGACACTTGATCGTTCTCCGGAACGATCTGCACAGTGATCCTGATCGGTCACCAGACCGATCAGGAGCAGTTCAGCAAGAGAACTCAACCTCACTGCTCACTCCCTGATCGGTCACCAGACCGATCAGGAACAAGTCAATGGGTGAAACACATACTCCCTGATCGGTCACCAGATCGATCAGGAGCAACACAGTAGGTTCCCAACCTCACTGTGTGCTCCCTGATCGGTCGCCCGACCGATCAGTCATCGCTGGATCGGTCACCAGACCGATCCACGAAGGAGCAGCGTGCCAAAATCCCTGATCGATCACCAGACCGATCCAGGGACTCAAACTCAGCCCTCCAAGCTGAGTTTCCATCCACCTTAGCCCTCTAAGCTAAAGATTTTCCATCTAACTCTCCAAGTTGGGAATTTACACCTAACCCTCCAGGTTAGGACTTTTCACCTAGCCCTCCAAGCTAGGACTTTTCACCTAGCCCTCTAAGCTAGGACTTTTCACCCAACCCTTCCGAGTTATAACATCATCCAACCTAGCCCTCCAAGCTAGGCACCTGACCCTCCAAGCCAGGGCTTTTTCACCTAATTCTCCAGGATGGGAATTTGCACCTAACCCTCCAGGTTAGGACTTTTCACATAGCCCTCCAAGCTAGGACTTTTCACCCAACCCTTCCGAATTAGGACTTTTCCAACACCTAGCCTCCCAGACTAGGACTTTTCCAAACACCTAGCCTCCCAGACTAGGACTTTCAACACCTAACCCTCCAGGTTAGGATTTTCCATCACCCAGCCCTCCAGACTAGGATTTTCCATACCATGCCTGATCCCCGATCAGGACTTAATCATAATCAACATGATCAACCTAAACTAGAATCGATGTTAACACCAAAACAACAATCAGGGCCAGACTACATCAACAGACTAGGCATACCTAGTGGGATTAGGTGTGAGGAAATCCTAACCTGGAGGGTTAGGTGTGGAAAATCCTAGCTTGGAGGGCTAGGTGTGGAAAAGTCCTAACTTGGAGGGTTGGGTGAAAAGTCCTAGCTTGGAGGGCTAGGTGAAAAGTCCTAACCTGGAAGGTTAGGTGAAAAGTCCCAACATGGAGGGTTAGGTGAAAAGTCCTAGCTTGGAGGGCTAGGTTGATGAAATCCCGGCTTGGAGGGCCAGGTCCTAGCTTGGAGGGCTAGGTTGGAGCCCCTGGATCGGTCTGGTGACCGATCAGGGAGGTTGGCACGGTACTCCTTCGTGGATCGGTCTGGTGACCGATCCAGCGATGACTGATCGGTCTGGTGACCGATCAAGGAGTATGTGTTTCACTCACTGAACGACTTCTGATCGGTTTGGTGACTAATCAGGGAGCCCACAAGTGGGTTGAGTTCCCTTGCTGCTCTGCTCCTGATCGGTCCGGTGATCGATTAGAGAGCATCCAGTAGGTTTTTGGCAAACCTACTGATAGGCTCCTGATCGGTCTGGTGACCGATCAGGGAGAAATCGTGACCGATCAAGCTGAACGATCAACTGTCGCGAGGTTTCTCACCCTGACCGATCAGGCTGGAGCCTGATCGGTCTGGGATCAGCCTGATCGGTCTGGTGACCGATCAGCCAGTGAATTCCTGGCGAGATTGTGGCAAGCTGATTTCCGGATCGATTTGGTGACAGATCTGGTGACCGGTCAGGGTGACCGATCATACGAGCTTGCGATCCCAAGTTTCTCATTGGGGACCGATTAGGTTGGAGCCTAATCGGTCTGGGATAGTCCTGATCGGTCCGGTGACTGATCATTTTAATTCAAACGCGCTGTCAAAAGCTCTGATCGCGCCTGCTTTCACTGATACGCTACTGATGTCACTTTGATCTTCTCTGCTATTACTGATATAAGTTTGATTTCATTTGCTAAACCTCTGATTGAGTGTGCAGGTGACAGGGATGGATTCAAACACTCAAGGAGAGTCAATGGAGGCCTTTCCTTGGAGTAAGTTTGTCCATTTGCCATCTCAGGTTGCAACGGGCGCTGACTGCTGACTGGAGCTGCTGACTAGAGCTAGTCTGAGGGAAGCTCAGGGAGTCCAGGTGAGCTCAGTGGTAGGCTGGGCGTTGCAGGTGAGCAGCTGGAGGCTGTAGTGAGATGGCGGTGACCTAGTGATCAGAGAGCTGGGACTTAAGGCTTGGTGGCGAACAAGTCTCAATAACGAAGTTCTCTAAGTTGTGTTTGTGCTTGTGCTTGTGCGATCTGTTGTTCCATCATCTTGAGCAAGCAACTGCGATCTTTGAAGCAGCCATCTGTTACTTGAGCATTGGGAAGAAGAGTCAGAAAGCTTGGTGAGTCCATCAGCGAGAAGACACAAAGAAGGGGATTCTTGCGTGAGATCTGCGCTGAGTGGAGCTCGGGAGAAGTTTGTCTGAGTTCTTGCTGTCCTAAGTGCTCTGTAAGATCCTTCTTTGTTTCATTGTGCTTAAAACTTTATCCTTGTTGAAACGCTGTGGAGAGGTTACTCCACCGAGAAGGAGGTTGCTTATTATCCGGTGTTCACCGGGGATTGATCTGCCGACGATCAAGGGATCGCCCACCTTAAGGGCACGTCAAGGAGTAGGGGCAAGTTATCCCAGAACCTTGTAAATCCTCTTGTTAGCATTTTACATTTGTTCTTAGCTAGGCTTTATTTTTGCATACTCTGTTTTCTTTAGCTTCCGCTGTGCTACTAAACCTTTGAGTCGCAGAAATTTCGATAAGTGCCAAACTTCAAGTGTCTAGCTACATTCACCCCCCCCCCCTCACTAGCCATCCAAGGTCCAACAAGTGGTATCAGAGCTTGGGGCTCTGTACAAGCGGATTAACAACCGAGAGCTATCAAAAATTGCTTTGAGAGAAGGTTTTAGCACCACCCGTCCACCCTTCTTCGATGGAGCAGATTTTCAATATTGGAGATCGAAGATAGAATACTACCTAAAGATGGATATCAACACTTGGTTCGCTGTGAAGGAGGGTTTCACCCCTCCTAAGGATGATGAAGGCAAAGAACTAGAATCTTGGCGTTGGACGGCTGAGCAAACCCGAAAGAGTGAAGCCGATGCGAAGGCGGTAGTGACCCTACAATGTGGCATGAACAAAGACCAACTCATCAAGGTTGGTCCATTTTCAAGTGCAAAAGGTCTGTGTAACAAGCTTATAGAACTCCACGAGGGAACCCGAGATTCAAGAATCGCCAAGAGGGACTTATTCCTCAACCAACTCCAAAACCTCTCCATGAAGGAGAATGAAACCGTAAGTGAGCTACATAGCCAGTTTAAGGAAGTCCTCAACAGGCTTCATTCTATTGATGAAAAGGTCGAGAACCGCGACCTTGTGAGGTATGTGTTAAAAGCATTTCCAAGGAATGCTTTATGGTCATCCATGGTGGATGCCTACAAAGTTTCCAAGGACTTATCAATTGTCAAATTAGATGATTTATTTTGTGAAATGGAATTGCATGAAATGGCTAACAAAGGCTCCAAGGAGAAGGGGATTGCCTTAGTTGCAGGAGAAAAGAACAAGAAGAAGAAGGAGAAGAAGAAGGAGAAGGAAATCTATTCATCTTCATCCTCTTCCGAATCTGAATCCGAGTTCGAGGAAGATGGCAACGACTCTTCCTCCTCCGAGATGGCCAATTTTGTTAGAAGGATGATGAGGAAGGGTCGACGCTTCAAGAGTAAAGGTAATCCTAGTGAAGCTAAAGTTGATAAATCTAATGTAACTTGTTATGAGTGTAGCAAGAAAGGGCACTTCAAAAGTGAATGCCCCAAGCTAAAGAAGAAGGAGGAGAAATTCAAGAAGAAGGAGGAAAAGTCAAAGAAAAAGAAGAAGGCCTTGAAGGCCACTTGGGATGAATCCTCCTCAAGTTCATTCGATGAAGAGAAGGAGGAGAAGAGCACACGGCATGTGGCACTCATGGCTCTTGGAGAAGAAAGCAGTGATGAATCCTCCGACTCCTCAAACGCGGCTTCATCATCTTCGGATGATGAAGAGGTAACCACTCCTGAACTTGAGAAATGTTATAGAGCTATTGCATGCTTAACCAATATGTTGAAAAAGTCAAAAAAATAGGGTTAAATCATTGCAATTAGAAGTTGAACAATTGAAGTCCTCTAGGGATGAGGATGTAGATGATTTACATGTTAAAATGTTAGAGGATGAGATTAAGTCTTTGAAAAATGAAGTTGAACAATTGAAATCCTCTAGGGATGAGGATGTTGATAATTTGCATGTTGAATTGTTAGAGGAGGAAAACAAATCATTGAAGTGTGAAGTTGAGAGACTCAAGAGTATTCTTGAGAAGTTCTCAACAAGCTCAAAGACCTTAGACATGATTTTGAATGCCCAAAGGCAGTCTACAATAGGGCTGGTATTGGTTACCGACCCAAAGAACCATCTTTTGTGTCCTTAATGTCTAGGACTGGTGTTAGACCACTTAAGACACCCAAGGTTCTAAAGAAAGTTGTCAAGGTATGAGTGCCTAAGTCTTGTTTAGTAAATACTTTAGGTCCCAAGGTTTGTGTACCTAAATCTTCCATTTTTCGAATTGTGTAGGTTGTGATTGAGGGGGAGCATCTATCAACTTGGTTCGTTGATAGTGGATGCTCCAAACACATTACCGGGGATAGATCATTGTTTACCACACTTCAAAGAAAAAGTAGAGGTAATGTTTCATTTGGTAACAATGGTAGTCTTAAGGTCATAGGAATAGGAGACATTCAAATATCCGAATGTCTTAGGATTAAGAATGTTCTTCTAGTCAAGGGGATGACATTTAATCTCCTAAGTGTCAGTCAATTGTGTGATGCGGGTTACACAATTGATTTTCAATCAAGTCAATGTCTAGTTAGACAACATGACAATATTGACACGGTACTAGTAGGAACAAGAGTAGATAACATTTACCAAGTTTCTTTTAAAAGTGTTACTAATACTTTTGCTAAGTGTCTCATGTCAAAAGAAGAGGAGTCCACCCTTTGGCACCGGAGACTAGCACACGTAAACATGAAGAATATCCTGAAGTTAGCCAACAAGGGATTAGTTCGTGGCTTACCAAGCATCAAGTATGAAAAAGATAAACTTTATGATGCATGTCAAATGGGTAAGCAAACAAAATCTGCACATAAAGGTAAAAGCGCTGTAAGTACATCTACCGCTTTAGATTTACTTCATATGGACTTGTTTGATTGTAGCACTATCATATCATTGAATGGAAGTAGATATTGCTTTGTTATCATTGATGATTTTACTAGATATACATGGACTTATTTTCTTAAATATAAGGACCAAACCTTAGATGTTTTCATTTCTTTTTGTAGAAGAGTTGAAAATGAGAAATCATTAACTATTAAGACAATAATAAGTGATCATGGAGGTGAATTTCAAAACCAACGATTTTTAGAGTTTTGTCAAGATAGAGGGTATAGGCATGAATTCTCCACTCCTAGAACACCACAACAAAATGGTGTTGTAGAGAGGAAGAACCGGGTCTTACAAGAGGCTGCGCGAAGCATGCTCAATGAGTACTCACTATCGAGCTACTTGTGGGCCGAAGCTATAAATACAGCTTGCTACGTGCAAAATGAGTCCTCGTCCATAGGTTCTTAGGTAAGACTCCCCATGAATTTTGGTTTGGAAAACCACCTACGGTTAAACATCTTAGGGTGTTTGGTTGTAAGGTATTTATCCTAAACACCAAGGACCACCTTGGAAAGTTCACGGTAAAGGCTGATGAAGGGATACTGGTCGAGTACTCCTTAGTTAGCAAAGCCTACCGAGTCTACAATAAGAAATCTAGATTGGTTGAAGAATCTTTTGATGTTGTCTTTGAAGAAATTCCAAAAGCCAATGAACAACCAGAAGATGAAGTCCATTTCGAACTTAGGAGACTAAGTTTGAATGAAAGTCCAAATGTTGTTGATGGTGATGAATCCGATGACGGTGAGCCTAGACAACCCATATATCAGCCGGTCCTGAGGCTGAGCTTGTGTCTAATGAAACCTTTCAAGAAGCACCACCAATACCAAGGCAAACTAGGTTAGCCTCTAGTCATCCCCAAGACCAAATTGTTGGAGATATCCACCATGGGGTTAGAACTAGATCATTCTTCCGGAATGAGGCTAATGAAGTTGCCCTAATTTTTGAAATTGAATCTAGAAAAATAGATGAAGCATTAAATGATCCCGATTAGATCATTGCAATGCAAGATGAGCTAGGTCAATTCGAAAGAAGTCAAATTTGGGACTTAGTCCCTAGACCCAAGAAGACCACCATTATTGGAACCAAATGGGTCTTTAAAAATAAATTGAACCATAAGGGAGAAGTCATAAGAAACAAGGCACGCTTAGTAGCCAAGGGCTACAGTCAAGTTGAAGGCCTTGATTATGATGAGACCTATGCTCCCGTGGCACGATTAGAGTCCATCCGATTGATGCTTACATTTGCAGCACATCGTGGTTTCAAGTTATATCAAATGGATGTCAAATCGGCCTTTCTAAATGGTTTGATTAGAGAAGAGGTCTATGTCGAACAACCTCCGGGGTTTGAGAGTACCGAATGTTGGTGCAGACATCACCCAAATCGAACCTGTGTTTTGATATTGGCAAAGAGTTCAAAAGGTTAAGATGTTATGTTTATCTAACATGCTACTTGAGTGTACAGATTGAAGTCCTAGCAAAGGACTGCTAGGCACCTAGCGAAGGACTGCTAGGAACTAAAACCCTAAGTCCTGGCAACGGGCTGCTGGGCACCTAGCGAAGGGCTGCTAGGAGTCGAAAACCTAGCGAAGGACTGCTAGGCACCAGGCGAAGGACTGCTTGGAACCGAAGACCTGGTGAAGGACAGCTGGGCACCAGGCGAAGAACTGCTTGGAACCGAAGACCTGGCGAAGGACTGCTGGGCACCAGGCGAAGGATTGCTTGGTACTGAAGACCTGACGAAGGACAGCTAGACACCTGGCGAAGGACTGCTGGGCAAAAGTCCAACCGGAGGAGCCGGTTGGCAACAGGTAAATTCTCCTGAGAGGAGTAGGTGAGGATCCGTTCCCTGTCGAGGGAACAGTAAACGTCGGTTCGACCTAGGGTTCCATTTTGGAGACCCAAAGTCAGAACCAAGACAGCTACGGTTGTAAGACTCACTAACATACTTGCTTTATCATGTTTGGTACTAACCCTGGATGCAGGACCGAAGGAAAGAGTTTCTGCAGCTCAGAACGCCTCAAAGGAGAGAGGCAGCAGCTGGGTTGGGCGCCCGGGAGGTCCCGGGCGCCCCAGGTAAAAGCCAAACAAGAGTTAAGCAAGAAAACGCTTCGGAAGCTCACTGGGCGGGGCGCTCCCATGCTCCCGGGCGCCCCGGATGCCTCGGGCGCCCTGGGCTCAAGCCAACGAAGCGGATAGAGTTTAACTCAGCGAGAAGCCAGCGAACCGAGTCAACCCGGGCGCCCCCGTCAAACCTCAGCCCGATCCTGGAGGGATAATGGCTGACCGAGAGTTTGCCGTATCAAGTGACAGGTGGAGGGCACCCCCAACGTCCCGGGCACCCCCAAGCTCACTATATAAGGAGCTCGACCCCCAAGGCTTCTCAACACATTCTTCCAACGCTACTACGCTCTTCGACTCAAGTGCTCTGCTCCGGAAACCTCCCATCTCGAAATTGAAGTGCCGACGACGACCCTCTGCTCCGAAGTACAATTCACACCGGGCGTCGGTAACGAAAGAGCTTAATTTTCAATTTACTGTACTACAACTATAAAATTTCTCTGTAAATATTTGCGCACATATAGAATTGCTCGCAGTAAACGGTCAACGACCGTAGGCCTTGTAGTAGGAGCCGACCATGACTCTGAACCAAGTAAAATCGCTTGAGTTCGCGTTTGTGTTACTTTATTTTCCGCTGCCTATTCTCTTTTCGAATCCGAAACGGTTTACGATATTCACCCCCCCCCCCCCCGCCTCTATCGTTCTTCTCGATCCAACACCGAATTCCCAAACCACGTATTCAAGCTCAAAAAGGCACTCTATGGCCTTAAACAAGCACCCCGAACTTGGTATGAGCGGTTGTCGACGTTCCTAATTGAAAAAGGCTTTGTTAGAGGCCAAATAGACCCTACACTGTTTCTACATAGAGATGGTGATGATATATTTGTAGCCCAAGTATATGTCGATGACATTATTTGTAGCTCAAACAACAAGGGTTATTTAAATGAGTTCATTGGACACATAGAGAGTGAATTTGAAATGAGTCTAGTGGGAGAGTTGACTTTCTTCCTTGGACTTGAGATCAAACAAACCCGAGATGAGATCCATGTGCACCAATCGAAATATACTCAAGAGATGCTTCAAAAATTCAATATGAGTGATTCAAAAGAGGTAACCACTCCCATGGCTACAAACACAAGATTAGACAATGATGAGAGTGGTAAACCTGTTGATTTGACTCAATATCGAAGCATGATAGGTAGTCTGCTATACCTCACAGCTAGTCGACCTGATATACTGTTTGCTGTGGGTATGTGCGCTAGGTATCAAGTTTGTGCCAAGGAATCTCACTTGATTGCTGTTAAGAGAATTTTGAGATATCTTAAAGGCACAATTGGTGTTGGTCTATGGTACCCCCGTACCGAATCATTTGACCTACTTGGCTACACCGATTCTGACTATGCTGGATGCAAATTGGATCAGAAAAATACTAGTGGGGGTTGCCAATTTTTAGGATCATCTCTAGTTAGTTGGTCAAGTCGGAAGCAACATTGTGTTGCTCTCTCCACGACCGAGGCAGAATATATTGCTATGGGAGAGAGCATATCGCAATTGTTGTGGATGATTCATACTTTAGAGGACTATGGATTAAGCTAAAGGGAGTGCAAGTGTTGTGTGACAACATTAGCACAATTAACCTAACTAAGAATCCAGTCCATCACTCTAGGACTAAACATATTGGAGTGCGTCACCACTTCATTAGGGATCATGTTACTAGAGGAGATGTTGTACTCTCATATGTAGAGTCCAAATCAAATCTAGCAGACATTTTCACTAAACCACTCCCCGAAAATAAGTTTAGTTTCTTAAAAAGGGAGTTGGGAATGTGTCGTGCTTCGTAGACATCAAAATGCATTCAAAACTCTTCATGATTATTTCTAATTGTTGGGATACAATTGGGTAATCTGGGGACATCTCACACAAACTATAAGGTTTACCAAAACGTTTTTGTTTGCTAGAAATGGGGTGAGATGTTAGGATCAACTAAATTTCTCGAAATGTCATTGCATCCCTTGAGAAATTTGGTTGACGAGATAAAAATCACTTCGGTGACCAAGTATGGGGAAAACTAATGCATAACACAAGTGTACTTGGCTCCATGATCATACTTGGACATTCCAATCAAGGAAACTTGATTGGAAACTTGAATTTGATACAAACTTGTTTGAAATTGAGTGGATGTTTGTTGATTGAGTTTGACTCCACTTGAGTGGAGCAAAGTGACTGTTACATCCATAAGGATCTTTGATCCTTGTTTAGGGATCAATCATAGTCAATGGACCACTTCCAAGATCGATAACTCTCATCAGATCTTGTCAAAAATCATTTGGAAGTCTGAAACTGAAAATTTCAGATCGTATCAGGAATTTCAGGAAGCCTGATCGGTCACCGGACTGATCAGGAGTATGTCTGATCGGTCCAACGGACCGATCCAGCTCCTATGCGAAAAATTGTTAAACCCCTCTGTGTTGGCTTGGATCGGTTCCCGGACCGATCTGACACCCTGTGGTGATCGGTCCACAGACCGATCAGAGGGCTCACGGGAACAACCTCCAAACCTACTGATCGCTTCTTGATCGATCAGCCGATCGATCAGGAGTCTGCCTGATTGGTCACCCCGACCGATCAGGACCAAGTCAGTCCGATCAGGCCTGAGCCTGATCGGTCTGAGCGCTCCCAGATCGAATGGTGATCCGTTCGATCACATTAAATTTTAGTTGGTGGACCGATCCACCAACCCAATAACTTCGCAAAAACCCTATCTTCCCGAGTCCTTGCGTCGACGAAACCTCTCTTGCGCGTGAGATCCCTCTCTTCCTGCGTGAGCTCCTCCTGCGTTTTCTCCTCCTGCGCGTGGTTTCTTCGATCTTCTCCCTGCTGTGCGTGAGATTGTTCTTCTTCTGCACTGCTGGGAGTTCGTCTTCTGCTCTTATTTCTCGCGAAGCATCACTTGTGTGTGCCCCTCTGCGCAACTCAGCCGGTTGATCTCTCTCAAACTCAACAGACAAAAGAATGGCACCTAAGTAAGATTCCCCTACCTCACCTTGTTGATTCTTCAAATGTCATGATATCTGGTGAACTAACTTTGTTGCTTTTGGGGTTTCTTTTGGTGTGTGCCGTGTGTACCTTACCCATACGATCAAATCTTTCTGTTCTTTGATTATTGATCACATCTTACTCCATTGATTAAACCTATGTTCATTTGCTCATTTTCTATTATGATTAACTTGATCAATATCTTGACCATGTGATCTTTTATTCGTGATCGTATCAATATTCGAATCTATGTCTTGATTTCACTTCATCCTGATCAAATCTGCTGTCATGACCTATTCCATCTTTTAGAAAATCATCTAAGGGCAAAGAACCCGTGGAGGGAGGCTCTAAGGGCAAAGCCCCTTCTTCTTCCAGACCTCTCAAAGACCTCAACCATCTTCGAGTTCTAGATTTCCCAATGCATACCTGGAACAAACCTTCCAAACTAGAACCTTTAAACTTCTACCTTGCAGATCGATTGATAGGACTTTCTTATATGAGCACTGCCCCTCTATTAAAGAGGTGGTTGATTTCTATAATCTTGAATTTTTCCTTTCTCGCGAGCGGACCATAAATGTTGATCTTGTGTCTGAATTCTACAACAACTTGCAACCAGGACCACAAGAGGGTTTTGGGTATACAACTCGGGTAGCCAAAACCAACCTTAACTTTACCCACAAAAACTTTTCAAAATTTCTTAGTTGTCGACGATCACCTAATTTTTACTCTATCTATCCTGCGATCCCGGACCCGTTACTGCCTCCATTTGTGGGAGTCACCCCTGACTCGATCTACGAGTATTTCTTTCGACATCCTAGGCCAGCTGGCCTCGATGAGTTAGGGTCGGATGGTGTCGATGGTTCAACAAGACTGTCGACTTGGGAAACGTGCGTTTGCCAAGTCTGGTATTGTTGTCAGACCTCAGGGCCAAGGTCTTATATGGAAGGATGGGCGGGGTCTAGGGGAGCTACCACGGGCGGCCCACGTACAGGTACCAGCAGCTCCGGCTGTACATCTTGAGGCGCCCGCTGCAGCAGCCTATGAGTACAGTCTAGATCCCGATCTACGATGGCAGATTGTGGAGCTCGAGAAGTCCATGGACCATCGATTACACCTGTTGGAGCTCGGGCAGACGACATTTCAGACGGAGCTCTGATCCGAGATTTCTAGTCTGCGTGCCAGTCAGGAGGCGTATCAGTCTGCGATGCTGACTCAGCAGCAGTCCTGGGTCGAGGAGTGGCGCGTGTGTGCGGCTGGTCATCCATACCAGTCTGCCCTTCTTGGAGATGCGCCCTCTAGCAGTGCTGCACCAGGGTCCTATATACCTGATGATACGACCGATGATCCGATGCAGGACGATGACCTCCCCGCTGAGCATTGATGATGACTTAACTTTGCTATTTATTTGTGCCGTGTTTGTCTTGATGTTGGTGCGCTATGATGCATCTGACATTACGCTTGTTTATCATATTTGACTTACTATATTATGCTTATTGTTGATTTATATATAGTTGCTCATATGACTACCATCCTGATATTATACGTTGCTATGATCATGCTTATAACTACCATGTCCATATGATACATATGCTTGCTTTGCCATGACTTACATTTATCATATGTATTTTATATGCTTTCAAAATTCAATCAAATATTTTGCTATTTTGGGATACCCCTAGGGTTGAGGGGGAGTTTGTTTAAACTTAACAGTCCCTCTAGACCCTTTTCGATGTTCGACAAAGGGGGAGAGTGTGGTTGGTTAAGTTTAGGATGATAATGTTGTAGGGGAGGATCCTGATTCCCCTATGATTCTGGAATTTGAGGATATTGATTTCAAATCCCTAAACTTAAAATCGGATTGTCAAACAATAAAAAGGGGGAGATTGTTAATGCAGTCTGACCCTGATTGTTGTTTTGGTGTTGACATCGATTTTAGTTTAGGTTGATGATTATGATTATGATTGGGTTTAAGTCCTGGTCATGGACTAGGCATACCTAGTGGGACTAGGTGTGAGGAAATCCTAACTAGGAGGGTTAGGTGTGGAAAATCCTAGCTTGGAGGGCTAGGTGTGGAAAAATCCTAACCTGGAGGGTTAGGTGTGGAAAATCCTAGTTTGGAGGGCTAGGTGTGGAAAAGTCCTAACTTGGAGGGTTGGGTGAAAAGTCCTAGCTTGGAGGGCTAGGTGAAAAGTCTTAACCTGGAGGGTTAGGTGAAAAGTCCCAACTTGGAGGGTTAGGTGAAAAGTCCTAGCTTGGAGGGCTAGGTTGATGAAATCCCGGCTTGGAGGGCCAGGTCCTAGCTTAGAGGGCTAGGTTGGATGAAATCCTGGCTTGGAGGGTCAGGTCCTAACCTGGAGGGCTAGGTTGGATGAAACCCTAGCTTGGAGGGCTAGGTTGGAGCCCCTGGATCGGTCTGGTGACCAATCAGGGAGGTTGGCACGGTACTCCTTCGTGGATCGGTCTGGTGACCGATCCATCGATGACTGATCGGTCTGGTGACCGATCAGGGAGTATGCGTTTCACTCACTAAACGGCTCCTGATCAGTCTGGTGACCGATCAGGGAGCCCATAAGTGGGTTGAGTTCTCCTGCTGCTCTGCTCCTGATCGGTCCGGTGACCGATCAGAGAGCATCCAGTAGGTTTTTGGCAAACCTACTGATCGGCTCCTGATCAGTCTGGTGACCGATCAGGGAGAAACCGTGACCGATCAAGCTGAACGATCAACTGTCGCGAGGTTTCTCACCCTGACCGATCAGGCTGGAGCCTGATCGGTCTGGGATCAGCTTGATCGGTCTGGTGACCGATCAGCCAGTGAATTCCTGGCGGGATTGTGGCAAGCTGATTTCCGGATCGGTTTGGTGACAGATTTGGTGACCGGTCAGGGTGACCGATCATACGAGCTTGCGATCCCAAGTTTCTCACTGGGGACTGATCAGGTTGGAGCCTAATCAGTCTGGGATAGTCCTGATCGGTCCGGTGACTGATCACTTTAATTCAAACGCGCTGTCAGAAGCTCTGATCGCGCTTGCTTTCACTGATACGCTACTGATGTCACTTTGATCTTCTCTGCTATTACTAATATAAGTTTGATTTCATTTGCTAAACCTCTGATTGAGTGTGCAGGTGACAGGGATGGATTCAAACACTCAAGGAGAGTCAATGGAGGCCTTCCCTTAGAGCAGGTTTGTCCATTTGCCATCTCAGGTTGCAACGGGCACTGGCTGCTGACTGGAGCTAGTCTGAGGGAAGCTCAGGGAGTCCAGGTGAGCTCAGTGGTAGGCTGAGTGTTACAGGTGAGTAGCTGGAGGCTGCAGTGAGATGGCGGTGACCTAGTGATCAGAGAGCTGGGACTTAAGGCTTGGTGGCGAACAAGTCTCAGTAACGAAGTTCTCTAAGTTGTGCTTGTGCTTGTGCTTGTGCGATCTGTTGTTCCATTATCTTAAGCAAGCAACTACGATCTTTGAAGCAACCATCTGTTACTTGAGCATTGGGAAGAAGAGTTAGAAAGCTTGGTGAGTCCATCAGCGAGAAGACACGAAGAAGGGGATTCCTGCGTGAGATCTGCGCTGAGTGGAGCTCGGGAGAAGTTTGTCTGAGTTCTTGCTGTCCTAAGTGCTCTGTAAGATCCTTCTTTGTTTCATTGTGCTTAAAACTTTATCCTTGTTGAAACGCTGTGGAGAGGTTACTCCACCGAGAAGGAGGTTGCTTATTATCCGGTGTTCACCGGGGCTTGATCTGCCGACGATCAAGGGATCGCCCACCTTAAGGGCACGCCAAGGTGTAGGGGCAAGTTATCCCCGAACCTTGTAAATCCTCTTGTTAGCTTTTTGCATTTGTGCTTAGCTAGGTTTTATTTCTGCATACTCTGTTTTCTTTAGCTTCCGCTGTGCTACTAAACCTTTGAGTCGCAGAAATTTCGATAAGTGTCAAACTTCAAGTGTCTGGCTACATTCACCCCCCCCCCACCTCTCTAGCCATCCAAGGTCCAACAGGTTTGTGGTTCTCGGTAAAGGAGGGGTTCACCCCTCCGAAAGATGTTGAGGGAAAGGAGTTGGAATCTTCACGGTGGTCAGCTGAGCAAACTCGCAAGGGAGAAGCCGATGCGAAAGCGGTGGTCACCTTGCAATGCGGAATGACCAAGGACCAATTAATAAAAGTTGGTCCCTTCACAAGTGCCAAGGACCTTTGGAATAAGCTTATCGAACTCCATGAAGGCACCCGGGACTCAAGGATAGCCAAGAGGGACTTGTTCCTCAACCAACTACAAAATCTCACCATGAAAGAGTCCGAGACGGTAAGTAAACTCCATGGTCGCTTCAAAGAGATACTCAACGGTCTCCACTCTATTGATGAAAAGGTCGAGAACCGCGACCTTGTGAGGTACGTTCTAAAAGCCTTTCCAAGGAATGCTTTGTGGTCATCCATGGTGGATGCCTACAAGGTTTCCAAAGATTTATCAATTGTTAAAATAGATGATTTATTTTATGAAATGGAGCTACACGAAATTGCTAACAAAGGCCCCAAGGAGAAGGGGATTGCTCTTGTGGCATGGGACAAGACCAAGATGAAGAAGGAAAAGAAGAAGGAGAAGAAGAAGGAGAAGGAGGTCTCTTCTTCTTCATCTGAGTCCGAGTCCGAGGAGGATGGTAGCGAGTCATCTTCATCCGAGATGGCTAATTTCGTAAGGAGGATGATGAGGAAGAGCCGACGCTACAAAGGCAAAGGTAATATAAGTGAAATTAAACTTGATAAGACTAATGTTACATGCTTTGAGTGTAGCAAGAAAGGACATTACAAGAGTGAATGTCCAAATCTAAAGAAGAAGGAGGAGAAATCGAAGAAGAAGAAGGCTTTGAAGGCCACGTGGGATGAATCTTCCTCTAGCTCATCCGAAGAAGAAAAGGAGGAAAAGAGTACTCGCCATGTAGCTCTCATGGCTATTGAAGATGAGGAGAGCTGTGATGAATCCTTGGACTCCTCAAACGCGGCTTCATCATCTTCGGATGATGAAGAGGTAATTTCTCCCGATTAGACAAATGTTATAGAACTATTGCATGCTTAACCGAATTGTTAAAGAAGTCTAAAGAAAAGGTTAAGTCATTAAAAATAGAAGTAGAACAATTGAAATCCTCTAAGGATGAGGATCTTGATGATTTGCATGTAGAAGTTTTAGAAGATGAAAACAAAACCTTGAAGAGTGAGGTTGAAAAACTCAAGAGCCTTCTTGAGAAATTCTCAACTAGCTCCAAGACTTTGGATATGATCTTAAACGCTCAAAGTGCGGTTTACAACAAGGTCGGTATAGGTTACCGACCTAAAGAACCAACATTTGTTTCTTTGATGTCTAGGACTCATGTTAGATCACCTAAGGCTTCTAGGGTTCAAACGAAAGTGGTCAAGGCATGGGTGCCTAAGTCATGCATTGTAGGTATTTTAGGTCCCAAGATTTGGGTACCTAAATCTTCTATTTTTCGTCTTGTGTAGGTTTTGATTGAGGGGGAGCATCTATCAACTTGGTTCGTTGATAGTGGGTGCTCCAAACATATAACCGGTGATAGATCTTTGTTCACTACCCTACAAAGGAAAAGTAGAGGTAATGTATCTTTTGGTAACAATGGTAGCCTTAAGGTTGTAAGGATAGGAGACATTCAAATATCCGAATGTCTTAAAATTAAAAATGTCCTTCTAGTCAAGGGGATGACTTTTAATCTCCTAAGTGTCAGTCAATTGTGTGATGCGGGTTACACAATTGATTTCCATTCAAGTCAATGTCTAGTTAGACAAAATGACACACTTGACACGGTACTAGTAGGCACAAGGATAGATAATATTTATCAATTTCATTTAAAAGTGCTATTAATGCTTCTGTTAAGTGTTTCATGTCAAGAGAAGATGAGTCTACACTTTGGCACCGGAGATTGGCACATGTGAACATGAAAAACATCCAGAAATTGGCCAAGAAAGGACTTGTTCGTGGCTTACCAAGCATCAAGTACGAAAAGGAAAAGCTTTGTGCTGCATGTCAAATGGGTAAGCAAAAGAAATCTTCACACAAAGGTAAAAGCGTTGTAAGTACTTCTACCGCTTTGGATTTACTATACATGGACTTATTTGATTGTAGTACAATTATATCTTTGAATGGTAGTAGGTATTGTTTTGTGATCATTGATGACTTTACTAGATACATTTGGACATATTTTCTAAAATACAAGGATCAAACCCTAGATATTTTTATTTCATTTTGTAGAAAATTGAAAATGAAAAATCAACAACAATTAAAACAATTAGGAGTGATCATGGAGGAGAATTTCAAAACCAAAGATTTTTAAAATTTTGTCAAGAGAGAGGATATAGACATGAGTTCTCTACTCCTAGAATACCACAGCAAAATGGTGTTGTAGAGAGGAAGAACCGAGTCTTACAAGAGGCTGCACGAAGCATGCTCAATGAGTACTCTTTACCGAGTTACTTATGGGCTGAAGTTGTGAACACAGCTTGCTATGTGCAAAATTGAGTCCTCATTCATCGATTTTTAGGGAAGACTCCTCATGAACTTTGGTTTGGAAAACCACCTACAGTTAAACATCTAAGGGTGTTTGGGTGTAAGGTATTTATTCTAAACACCAAGGACCATCTTGGAAAGTTCACAACAAAAGCTGATGAAGGGATACTGGTCGGGTACTCCCTTATCAGCAAAGCTTACCGAGTCTATAACAAGAAGTCTAGATTAGTCGAAGAATCTTCTGGTGTTGTTTTTGAGGAAATCTCAAAAGCAATTGATCAATCAGAAGATGTAGAAGAAGTTCAATTCGAACTTAGGAAACTAGGTTTGGATAAAAGTCCGAGTGTTGTAGATGGTGCTGATGAATCTGATGACGGTGAGCCTAGGCAACACATAGATCAGCCGGATCCTAAGGTTGAGCCTGTGTCTAGTGACACCATCCAAGAAGCACCTCCGACACCAAGACAAACTAGGTTAGCCTCTAGTCATCCCCAAGACCAAATTGTTGGAGATATCCACCATGGGGTTAGAATTAGATCATTCTTTAGGAATGAGGCTAATGAGGTTGCCTTAATTTCAGAAATTGAACCTAGGAAAATTGACGAAGCATTGCATGATCCCGATTGGATCATTGCTATGTAAGACGAATTAGGTCAATTTGAGAGAAGCCAAGTCTGGGACTTAGTCCCTAGACCTAAGAAGACCACCATTATTGGAACCAAATGGGTCTTCAAAAATAAATTGAACCATAAGGGAGAAATCATGAGAAACAAGGCACGCTTAGTAGCCAAGGGCTACAGTCAAGTTGAAGGCCTTGATTACAATGAGACCTATGCTCCCGTGGCACGATTAGAATCCATTCGATTGATGCTTGCATTTGCAGCACATAGAGGTTTCAAACTCTATCAAATGGATGTCAAATCAGCCTTCCTAAATGGTTTCATAAGAGAAGAGATCTATGTCGAACAACTTTCGGGGTTTGAAAATTTTGAATTTCCAAACCACGTGTTCAAGCTCAAGAAGGCACTTTACGGCCTTAAACAAGCACCTCGTGCTTGGTATGAGAGGTTGTCGACATTTCTTATCGAAAAAGGCTTCGTGAGAGGACAAATAGACCCTACACTATTTCTACGAAGAGATGGTGACAACATATTTGTAGCCCAAGTATATGTTGATGACATAATTTGTGGCTCCAACAACAAGGGCTATTTGAATAAATTTATTGGACACATGGAGAGTTAATTTGAGATGAGTCTAGTAGGAGAATTGACTTTCCTTCTTGGACTCGAAATCAAACAAACTCGAGACGGAATTCATGTGCACCAATCGAAATACACTCAAGAGATGCTCAAGAAATTTAATATGAGTGACTCTAAAGAGGTAACCATTCCCATCGCGACAAGCACAAGATTAGACAATGATGAGAGTAGGAAGCCTATTGACCTAATCCAATATCAAAGCATGATAGGTAGTCTGCTATACCTCACTGCTAGTCACCCTGATATACTTTTTACTGTGGGTATGTGCACTAGGTACCATGTCTGTGCCAAGGAATCTCACTTGATTGCCATTAAAAGAATTTTGAGATACCTTAAGGGCACAATTGGAGTAGGTCTTTGGTACCCCCGTACCGAGTTATTTGACTTAATTGACTATACAGATTCCGACTATGCTGGGTGCAAGTTGGATCGGAAGAGTACAAATGGGGGTTGCCAATTCTTAGGATCATCGTTAGTAAGTTGGTTAAGTCGGAAGCAACATTGTGTTGCTCTCTCCATGATCGAGGCAGAATATATCGCCATGGGAGAGAGTGTATCACAACTGTTGTGGATGATTCACACACTAGAGGACTATGGATTATCCTACAAGGGTGTGCAAGTGTTATGTGACAACATAAGCACAATAAACCTAACAAAAAATCTAGTCCATCATTCAAGGGCCAAGCACATTGAAGTACATCACCACTTCATTAGGGATCATGTTGCTAGAGGAGATATTGTACTCTCACATGTAGAGTCAAAATCAAACTTAGCAGACATTTTCACTAAACCACTCCCCGAGAATGAATTTAGTTTCTTAAGAAGGGAGTTGGGAATGTGTCGCGCTTCATAGAATTGAAAAGAAAGCAAAACCCTTCATGATCATTTCAAATTGTTAGGGGATAATTATTGGGCAACTTAGGAACATCTCACACAAACTATAGGGTTTAACAAAATATTTTTGTTTCCTAGAAATGGGGTGAGATGCTAGGATCAACCTAATTACTCAAAATGTTCATGCATCTCTTGAGAAATTAGGTTGACGAGACAAAAATCATTAAGTTGACCAAGTATGGGGAAAACCAATGCATAATACATGTGTATTTGGTTCCATGATCATACTTGGACATTCCAATCAAGGAAACTTGATTGGAGTTTTGTTATTGATACAAACTTGTTTCAAATTGGATGGATATTTTGATTGATTTTGACTTCACTTGGTTGGGTGTTTGTTTTTACAACGGAGAGGTTGTTAGATCCACAAGGACTCTTGATTCTTGTTAAGGGATCAATTTTAGTCGAGAGAACACCTCCACAATCAATAAACTTATATCCAATCGTCTCAGAACTCGAAAGAAGGTCTGAAACTGCGAGTTCTGTTACGTATTAGAAAGTTTCTGATATCTGATCGGTCCACAGACCGATCTCCACAGACCGATCAGGAGTGGGCTGATCGGTTCACAGACCGATCAGTGAGCTCACAAAACCATGACTAATCTGTTCAGTCCCTGATCGATCCACAGACCGATCAGGGACCTCCCTAATCGGTCACGGACCGATCAGGAGTTGGCCTGATCGGTCATAAAGACCGATCACGAAATTCCGCGACAATCCACAGAAATCTTTCTGTCTTGGATTTGTTCGGTCCACTGATCGATCTGGCCACATAGACCGATCAGAAGGTTCACAAAAATCTCGCAAACTCTCTGTTCGCTCCCTGATCGATCGGCAGACCGATCAGGGGCTTCCCTGATCGATCATCCGACCGATCAGGACCCAGCCAGACCGATCAGGAGGTTCCCTGATCGGTCTGGACATCCAAAGATCGGACGGTGGATCTGATCTACCGTAATAAATTTGGTTGGTGATCGGTCTACTAACCTGTTTAATCACGTCTCCACTTCATCTCCAACCCTAGCCGACTCCCTACTTGCACAAATCGCGCCATTGAGAGCCTTCTCTTCTTCACGGTGAGTTCGCGCTCCTGAGTTTTTGTCCCTGTGATCTTCTATTCCAGCCTTCCTTCCGGCGATCTGGGTCCTCTGAGAGCCTCTGCGAGCTTCTCGTGTGAGTTGTCCATCCTCAAGCAAGTTCAAGTTTTTCTCTGCATCTTCTCTTCTGTGAGATCTTTGTGATATCTACGAGAAATATGTGTGCGTTCTCTGAGTAGTTTCTGCAGCAGGTCTTTCGCAAGCCTTGCGAGCCTTCGTGAGTTCTCTACTTTCTGCGCACCATCTCTGATTCAAGTGTTCTTCCCAATCGACTAACCAAATGACACCTAAGTAAGATTTTTTGTTCTTCGATTTTACCTTGTTGATTACTTCATAAGTCATGATTTTTGGGAACTAACCATAATTTTTATCTTGTGGTGTGACCTTACCGTGTCTGTTACCGTGGCCTTCCCTTCTGATCAATTTTTTTTTGTGATCAACTTGTGCCTGTGCCGTGACCTTGCTCTTAATCTCACTGATCAATTCCAATTTGTTGCCGTGACCTCTTATTCTAACCCTTAGGAAATCTTCCAAAGGCAAAGAACCTGCCGAGGGGGCCTCAAAGGGAAAAGGTTCATCATCATCTAGACCCTCCCAAAGACCCCAACCTTCTCGGTAGTGCTAGATTTGTGAGTGCCTACTTCGAACAGAAGTTCCTCAACACTACCTTTAAGTCTCTCCCTTGTCGTACCGTAGATAGATCTTTTGTATACGAAAATTGTCCCACGGTCAAACAGATCATCGAATTCTATAATATGGAGTCTTTTCTTTTTCTGGGACGTGAGATCAATGTCGACTTGGTCTCCGAATTCTACAACAATCTTTTTACCACTGCTGGCATTCATGCGTACACTACCCGGGTGGCCAAGAAAGACCTAGATTTTACTTACTCTACTTTCTCAGAGTATCTGGGCTTTCGGTGTTCACCGAATAGCGTTTCCTTGTTTCCTACCCTTCCAGCCCATTTACCAGTTCCATTCTTGGATGTCACCCCAGATTCCATTTACGAGTACTTTTTCGGCCACCCCAGGCCGAATGGTCTCGATGAGCTTGACAGTGACTTTCCTACTTTTGCTGCCCTCAGATTATCTCCTGTAGATTATATTCTATTCAAGATCATCACCCAATGCATTCTGCCCATAACCTCAACACCCCTTGCTGAGATCTGCCCATTCCACTGTCTGATGCTCTATGGGATGCATCGACAGTTGGATTTTGATATCATGGTGAGTATCTTCAAGTCCATCATCTCCTATAAAGAGCTCAGTCGTCGCACCGTCTACATGCCTTTTGGGCACATCATTACTGACTGGCTTCAGACAGTCGGTATAGATGTGTCCAAGAGCAGGACAGTGCCCATGGTTCGACAGGATTGTAGACTTGGCAAACGCGCGTTTGCCAAGTCTGGCATCGTTGTCGGACCTCAGGACCAGGGCCTTCTATGGAAGGATGGGAGGGGGTTAGGGGAGTTACCTCGGGCCACCCACGTTCAGGTACCAGCAGCTCCTGTTGTACATCAGGAGGCGCCCGCAGCAGCACATGAGGAGTACGAGTCGGATCCTGATCTCCGGTTGCAGGTCACAGAGCTGGAGCTGGCTATGCAGCACGAGTTTCATGTGTCCGAGCTCTGGCGACAAGGGATCAGCTCTGAGGTTTCTTAGTTACGGGCAGGTCAGCAGTCTATCGACCGCATATTACTCACGATCGAGTTCGAGGTCTCTGGGATGCGTTCCGGTCAGGAGGCGTGGATTGCTGAGTGGCGCGCTTGGGCAGCTAGTCATTCGTACCAGCCTACATTTCCTGGATTTGCGCCCACCAGCAACACTGCTCCTGGGAGCTTCCTACCGGACGATGACACATCCTATGATCCCATGCAGTCTGACGACCCGCCAGCTCAGGATTGATTGTTTGTTGTATTCTGCTTCCGACTATTATTCTATGACTTGTTATGTATTTGCTGAACTCTATTTCATGACTGGGTGTATGACATTATGTTTCTGCCTATGACTGCTTTTCATGATTTGTCAATTCTATGTTTCTTTTCATATGATGCATATGTCTATCCTGTCTTGATCTATCTTTATCATATGCTTTTCATATGCTCTCAAACTCATCATATCCTTTTGTTTTGGGAACAACCCTGGGTTGAGGGGGAGGCATTTTAAACTTAACAACTAGTCTACACCCTTTTTTGGTGTTTGACAAAGGGGGAGAGTGTGGTTAGTTAAGTTTAGGATGATTATGAGCAAAACTATTGTAGGGGGAGGACTCTGATTCTCCTACGAGAGTGAAATTTGAAATTTGATTACAATTGGTTTCAAATACCTAAACTTAGAATCGGATTGTCAAACAACAAAAAGGGGGAGATTGTTGATGCAGTCTGACCCTGATTGTTGTTTTGGTGTTGACACCGATTTAAGTTTAGGTTAAGAAGATGAGTCTGGTTTAAGTACTGGTCGGGGACTAGGCATGACTCCCGGTGAGTGAAGCAGGGTTACAGAAACCCCGACGAGTGAAGCCGGGTCCTGGTGAGTGAAGCCGGGTTACGGAAACCCTGGTGAGTGAAGTCGGGTCCTGGTGAGTGAAGTCAGGTGATTGAAACCTCGGTGAGTGAAGTCGGGTCCTGGTGAGTAAAGCCAGGTGATGGAAACCCTGGTGAGTGAAGCCAGGTGAAGGAAATCCCGGTGAGTGAAGCCGGGTCCTGGTGAGTGAAGCCGGGTAACTGAAACCCTGGTGAATGAAGTAAGGTCATAGCGAGTGAAGCTAGGTTGAATGAAGTCCCGGTGAGTGATGTTGGGCACAAAGTCTTGGTCCGAGGGACTAAGCACGAGTCAGAGAAGGCTAGGGAGCCTGTTCTCTAGACTTAGAGTTGAATTGGGAGTAGCTGGATCGGTCTGGTGACCGATCAGGAAGTTGACACGAACTCCCTGTTGTGGATCGGTTTGGTGACCGAACCAAGGACGTCTGATCGGTCTCGTGACCGATCAGGGAGAGAACAAAAATGTTTCTGTTTGGCTTCTGATCAGTCTGGTGAACGATCAGAGAAGGGATAGTAGCTTTGGGAGGAAACGTTGATCGGTCCTTCTGACCGATCAAAATCACGGACATTCCTCATCCTGACCGATCAGGATGGCTCCTAATCGGTCAGGGAGTGACCTGATTGGTCACCAGATCAATCAGGGCACAACCTGATCGGTCCGGTGACCGATCAGGGGTTTTTGCCTGCGGAAGCTGGGGAAAGCTCCAGCAAGTGTTGGATCAGTCCGGTGACCGATCCACGATCCCTGATCGGTCAGTGTGACCGATCATAGTTCAGTCTGCGATCCCTGTTTCTCACTTTGGATCGATCAGGCTGGAGCCTGATCGTTCAGGGGTTTCCCTGATCGGTCTGGTGACCGATAAGGACCCTCTCTGATCGGTCTGTGGACCGATCAGTAGCTGACAACTTTAATTCAAATCCGCTGTCAGACTTCTGATCGCGTCTGTTTGCTCTGAATTTTCTCTGCTACTTACTGATTCTCGTTTAATTTCATTTGCTAAGTATCTGCTAAGTGTGTAGGTGATACAGGGAGGATTCAAACAATGGAGGAGAGTTAACTGGGGACTTTCCGTTGAGCAGGTTTGTTTGTTTTATCTTCTCAGGTTTCAACGGACATCTGGCGCTACTTGTAACGGCTGGAAGCTGACTGGGACTCGGCTGAAGAGAGTTCAGGGAGTCCAGAAGAGGTCAGTGTAGCTGGGGATATTGAAGATGAGCAGCTGGTGAGCTGTAGAGGAGCGTCTGGTGACCTGGCGATGGGCAGCAAGTTTAAGAGTTGGCTGCAAAGAAGAGAAGATCTCTCTTGCGACAACTCTCATCATTCTGAACCTTCAAGCAATCTCCTGAAGAGCGGGGAGTTCTTGCGTGAGGTTTGTGCTGGGTGGAGCTCGGTGTAGAGTTCTTGTGTTCCTTCTGTCCAAGTGGTCTGTAAGCCTTCTTGTGTTTCACTGTCCTTAATTTCATTACTCTGTTAAAACTGCTGTGGAGAGGTTTCCCCACCGAGAAGGAGGTTTTGATTATCCGGATTTCCGGGGCTTGATCTGTCGACGATCAAGGGATCGCCCACCTTACGGGCACGCCAAGGAGTAGGGGCAAGTTATCCCCGAGCTTTGTATATCCTTGAGTTAGAGTTTTTGGTTTGTTCTTTGATTTCTACATTTCTGTTTCCTACTTGTTTGCTTCCGCTGTTGCTAACCTTCGAGTGCAGAAAACCTAAAAGAGCAAAAGATTTGATGTCTGGCTACATTCACCCCCTCTATAGCCATCCAAGTTTCAACAAATTCTAGGCCAGCAGCTGCAGCCAAGAGTGATACATCATCTGCATGACTGCCCTCTCAGTCCGGTATGTATGAAGGATCTAGGAGTATTGAGTTTGTCGATAGTACACAGCCAAGAAGTGCCACTGGGAAAACCAATGGATGCTAGGAGAGGTTTTCAAGACCGGTTGGATAGGGATAGAGGCTTCTTTGATAGCAGGAATGGGGACAGGTGCATCACAGACTCCCTTTTTTGAATTGCTTTTCCTGTTTTTATTAATTATATTTGGTCTTTGCCGCAATGGAAATCAATGATTTAACAATTTCATTTACTATCATGAAATAGTTCCTCATCACTCTTTCAATTGGGTTTGGTCTTTGGTTATCATAATAGTGAATCAAATTTTGCTATCGATCAATTTAGTGATGAGTTTTTTTTAGTTGAGATAGGAAACTGGAAAACAGAGTTCTCTTCTGATCTAGTCTGTTTTAACTGGTTAGCCTTAACTCATACTGTAGATACTAAATTGATTTGCTTTTGAAGATGTTTGGGTCCCAAAATAGATAGATGCAAATGGCATTTGCAGTAACAAATGACCTTTATAGTAATAATTTATTTTCCTGTGTTTGGTTGCAATCTACAAATTGCAATTTCATGTACCGATGAGCTTTACAAACTGCAAATAATATTTGACTTTAAATGACCTTGTGACTGCAACCTACAAATGTTAAATATATAGCACAAAAGCATAAAATAGATAGCAGGATTATTACTTGTACTTTTTCAAGAAAAATTTAGACAGCATATAAATAGAAAACCTGAAAAAATAATTTGTTTTTACTATATTTCAGTAATATGGACACATGATGTCATCATTTCTATTAAAAGATTTGAGTGTGATAAATGATAGTTTAATTTATATGATTTTGGCTAGTTTTAAAGATAGAAATCAACATAGCTTTTCAATTCTATTCAATTGATATGGGAAAAATGCTCTTTGGTGTTTACTCGTTTTCTGAACTTGATTGGCTAAATTATTTCTTCTCTATTTCAATTTTAAGTGCTTGCTTTCTGACTAGCTGTGAAGCTTGAATGCTCTCCTAAAACCTCTAGCTGTTAGTGAATATGAAGCTTAAATGCACTGGGATAACCTCCAGTAACTGATGGAAGGCTATTCTGGGCATACAATACCTGTGGTTTCATAACTCATTAGTGGAAAGGTTATCAGTGAAGTAACAAGTGCTCACAGAAATGTAATTCTTATATGGCTGGTTAAATTTATTTGTTTAATTTGAAAGATCAAGTTCAGATGATGCAAATTGTATTCTTATCCTTTCACATTTGTTTTTGTTATGTGTTCCTTAAAAGAAATGTAGTTTTGTTAACTGTTCAACTATAGGCTTTGCAATGTTGCTATCTCATGGTTGGAGAAACAATCAGTTATTTGGCAGTTGACTAAAACAAGAAAAATTTTGGTACAGGGTAGTTCTTTTCATGCTCCTTCAGCTGTCGTAAAATATAAGACACTATTCGTTAGTGATGCATCAGAACCATGCTCAATTCCTGATATGATACATCAGTATAAAGCACAAATATGTCCTCTCCTGAAGGTAGAACGAGGGTCGGTGCCGATTCTAATCTCTGCTTTAGCTCCTGAAAGCTGGTCTCGCAGACCTCTGATCATGTGAACTTCACGTCTTTCCTGATAAGACGTGTCAACGGCATAGCGATGCTAGAAAAACCCTCTACAAATAGCCTGTAATAGCCAGCCAATCCCAAAAAGTTGCGAACCTCCTGAACTGACTTCGGTTACTCCCAATTGATGACAACCTAATCTTCTGGGGGTCTACGGAGAAACCTCTGTTGGAAATCATGTATCCCAGAAAATCGACCGAGGGAAGCCAAAATGCACACTTGTTGAACTTCACAAATAGACGCTCCTGTCTGAGAGTCTCCAAAACAATGCGAAGATGTTGCACGTGCTCCTCCTCGGAACGTGAATAAATCAAGATATTATCAATGAACATAATGACAAATTGATCCAGGTACTCTAGAAACACGTGGTTCATCAAGTTCATGAATACCACTGGAGCGTTGGGAAACCCAAATGACATTACCAAAAACTCGTAGTGCCCATATCTAGTGCGAAATGCTGTCTTCTGGATGTCTGAGTCTCTGACTCTCAACTAATGATATCCAGACCGCAGATCAATCTTAGAATACACTGATGTATCTCTGAGCTGATCAAGCAAATCCTCGATCCGTGGAAAAGGGTACTTGTTCTTGATGGTTACTTCATTCAACTGTCTGTAGTCAATGCATAACCTCAAGCAAACATCTTTCTTTTTGATGAACAGAACTGGTGAACCCTAGGGAGATACGCTCGGTCTGATGAACCCTCTGTCTAATAACTCTTGGAGCTGGACCTTTAGCTCGTCCAATTCTTTTGGTGTCATACGATCCGGAGCTTTAGATGTCGGCGCAGTCTTCGGAATCAACTCAATGGTGAACTCTACTTGTCCCCTGGGAGGAAGACCCGGTAGCTCCTCTGGAAAGACATCTGGAAACTCCCGGACCACTGGAACATCCGTGAGCGGGGTGCTACTACTATCGTCGGCGTTGATAATCGATAACAAGAAACCCTAGTAGCCTTGCGATAGCAGTCTTTGTGCCTGAAGCGCAGAAATAACTGATATATCGTCATCTCTGATGCCGGCGAAATCCCACGATGGTTGGTTCGGAGGTCGAAATGTGACCACCCTCGTCCGACAATCCACAGTGGCATAGTACGCTGCAAAGCCAATCCATACCGAGAATGACGTCGAATTCTACCATCTCGAGTACCAACAAGTCCACTGTGAGAGTAACACTACCGAAGTCCAACGACCAAGCTCTGACCTCCTGAGTGATACCCATTGTCTCACCGGACGGTAAAGATACAGATAACTGCCGTAACCTGGGGGTAGGTATCCTACCAACTATAGTCATGAATATCCACGAAATAAAAGAATATGAACTACTAATATCCACTAATAATTCTGCAGGAACGGAATAAAGAGAAATAGTACCACGGAAGACCGATCCATCGGCCCTCTGAGCCTCCTCTCGGGTAACGACATAAACTCGTTCGGTCTCTGGCGACGGGGGTAGTGGTGCATACTGTTGTGGCTGCGGCGGTGGCAGATACTGAGACAATGATGCTCCAACAGACTGCTGAGGCTGATACGCTGTAGTCTGATATACTGGGTAATACTGTGGCTGGGGCATATACTGCTGCTGTGGTCCTGAGGTGGAACGCTGCGATGCTGCTGGGCTACTGATGTGCTCGTATACATGCATGCTATATACAACTGCTGGAGGGGTGGGCTATGGCTGATAGAAAGAAGGCTGAGTCCTCCGTCCTCCTCTCTGAGATACTGACTGCTCTGAATGTCCACTCTGACCCGTAGCTCCAGTCTTCTCGTTTTGTGCCTTCAGCGCATAGTCTCGACTCATGTGTCCCGGAAGCTTGCAGTAGAAGCACACTGCATGCCCTACGGGACAATCTGACTTGGGGTGCTCTCCGGAATCACACTGTGTACACTGGTAGTGGCCGACCGTCTTCTTCTTCTGGTTCTGTTGAGAAGACCGAGAGGGCCCTCTTACAGAATGCCCAGACTTCTGAGTTCAAGATGACATCCCAGAATTGCTCTGAGCTGCCTGACTCGGACTGCCACGCTTCTGCCCCGTGGCCTGAGGTGACTGAGTCTGAGCTGACTCATTTCCTTTCTTCTTATCCCCGTTCACCTACTGCTGAGCCATCTCGATCAGAAGAGTTTTCTCCAATGCCTCACGATACGATGTCGTACTAAAACTAGCTATCTGGAATCTAATGTACCCAGCTAATCCCTGGACAAACTGGATCATATGTGATCTGTCCTCGGCGACGATCTGTGGGCAAAATTCAGCCAAACGGTTGAATTCTGCATTATACTTTATGATCGTGCGGTTCCCCTGCTAGAGAGTCAAGAACTTCTAACACTGAGCCATCTGGTAAGCAACTGGAAGGTACTGGCTCTCAAATGCCTCTCGGAAAACTGCCCAGGTGATGTGCCGCTCCCTAATAATCGTGCGCTGCGACACCCACCATGTAACTGTCTCGTCCCGTCAATGATAGGCAGCCAGCTTTGCCTTCTCCCACTCTGAACAAGCCATGTAGTAAAATGTACCATCCAAGGTCTCAATCCAGGAGCGGGCAGCCCGCGGGTCAGGTCCTCCATGGAACAGCGTAAATCAGCCTTTCACCGACTTGGCCAATGTTGGGATCCGTGCTTTGGCCTTGGCCCAATCCGTCGGAGCGATAGGATCCACCAGTGGAGCTGCAGTAGATACCGAAGCAGGGGCTGCTGACGGAACCGTGGGAAATCCCGGAGCAGGAGCCACGGCTGGAGCTGGGTGAACTGCCAGAGCAGGCACAACCGGCGGTATCGCAGAATGCCCTGTAGGGAGTACTGATAGGGGTACTGACGAATACACAAATGTAGGCAGCGCTGGAGGTATGGGAACTACTGAATGCACTGCTGGATACACAGAGGCATAAATAGCTGGGGGTATAGCTGGAGGTGTAGTAGTAGGTACTACTGGTGGTGCAGCTGGATGTGCGGTAGTAGGTACCGATGTCAATACGGTGGAAATAATGAGAGTAGTTGTCGCAGGCGGAACAGTAGGAACCGCTGATAGCAGTGGAGATGGGGCCCTGGGAACACTTGGAGGAGTCTGTCCTCGACTGACTAACCCCGTCTCCGTCGGTCTCTCGGGTGACCCTGTTGCCGGAGACCCTACAGTAGCCTTACGTGACCGCCCTCGACTACATCTCGGTGCGGGAGCACGCCCACTTTGAGTCATACCTGTTACAGTGTTACCCAAATATTACTAATGGTACAAGTCTACTAACCTTGCCAGTTTACACACTTGCCGCCTGGAGATGTCCCGTTGCCGCCAACTCCCAGAGTAGAGATTTTGTCGCGAAAATGACTCCGAAGATCCAAAATGTACTCGGGTAGATCCTATCAAACTCGAGCTCCGACACCAACCAAATGGGTATCAGATTTAACATCGAAAAATTTGAAAGACTCGCTAAACTTCGGCTCTGATACCAAAATACATTGTCACGCCGGGAGACCAGAGGAGCCACTGATCCAATATAATATCGGACAACATCTCCCCTGTACGACGAACAATTTAAACATACATACAACACACGCAGTATAATAATTGGCCTCAGACCTCAAAGCAAGAGATATATAATAAAGAAATATATGCATCACAGTAATAAAATCATAATACTTACCTGAGTTGCCCTCCGGGCTAGACGTGCAACGAAACGATACATACAAAGTCCAACAAAGGACTCAAAAATACAATACCGCATCAACATGCACCAAATACAAGACTACAACACAAATCCAATACAAAACATGAAGTATGCAATAAAAGTAAACAAAACCCATGAAGACACCCAAATTTGGAGTCGTAGGAACCTGGAACTGGCAACTAGGCTCCCTCGGACAACCTATCAACCTGAAAGCAAAAAGATTGTGATGGGTGGTGAGTCCAAGTGGACTCTGTAGGTATAGAGAAAGATATACATGACATAATAAATAGTTGAATAAGCTATATAGAAACAACAGGATACAGTCTCAGTAGAAATATCAGAATATGCATATTGAAAGTACCAAATGAATGTACATACCATAAATCAGCCTATCTTGAATCATATAAGGGCTCGTACCATACGAGCAGGTGCAGGGTCATCAAATCAAATATATAATATCTCATGTATGTGTATGTCAAACATATGCTGTAAACAATTGTAGCAATCACAATCAAATGTACAATGTATCATATGCACATGATGCAATGACATGGTCATCCCTGACGCCAGTCAAGCCACCGAGGCATGTCATATGCGTCGGCCGAATGGGTAGGGTTGTGACACTGTACGCACTGTGCCATCACTGCTCTTGAGTAACCGAGTGGACAGGATGCTGGTGGCGTAAAGACTCCGCCCCATGTACATATGGTGGAGATATCTCTCTCATCTCCTCTGGTCTATGGAAAGAGGAGGGATCTCTGCCTACAACCACTCTCCAGAATCACTACTCATGAGCGAGCAGTACAGAGCAAATGCACATACCCAATGGTATCCAATAACCCATGAGTGGTCGTGTATGCATATCATGTACCGGAAGACGATAGACTCAACCACAAGGGAGTCGCTAATCACCGGCATGCAACAATGCAGGGATGGTGCATGACTCTAACACATGCAATCTCTACCATGTCATTAATACATAACTCAACCTAACTTGCACAGGTCGAACACATGTATCATAACTAAATCTTCTAGATATACATGCAAGTATAACTAGAATCAATCAACTGCAGACAAACAGTGGCATACTATTATTTCTATGTACACATGCTCTTACAAATGCTATACAAAATCATATAACAATAAAATGAGACTGTATAGAAGGAAATTAGATCATATCCAAGAGCAAGCAACAAGTATCAAGCAGGATAATGTTGGATTGTGGTTGACCGACAAGAGGGGGTGAATTGCTCCTAAAAAAAAATAAGAAATCTTTTGTCTAACTTTGACAATGATATTTGTTAGTCCAAGCAGAAATAATAAACATAAATAAATAAAGCAAATTGAAAGAGAGAGACAATCAAATTTACTTGGTTTGCAACCGGGGAGGTTGCTAATCCAAGGCCGAATATGACTCGATTCTCTTGAATATATCTCCTTTGGGCGGAGAAACCTCTTACACGTGGAAAACTCAAAAAAAGAAAGAGAAACTATTCTAAACTCGTTTGCTAATGCTTGGAATTCAATTAATTAAACAAACTGAGCTTCAGGGGTTTATTTATAGCCCCGGTGAAAATTATCCGTTTGCTGATGTGGCAGTTATAGGGCGCTTGAGAGGTCTTGGGCGCCTGACACGTCGCTCGAAACTTTATCCAAAGCCAACGATCGCAAATGGCTAAAAAGCCTTCTTGGGTGCCTAATACAACACAGACTCCTGAGTGGTCGGGTGCCTAGTGGTCAGGTGTCCGAACTCTTAAGCGGCCGTGAGATTACGGGCGCCCAATAGTCAGTTTGGTCAGCCGATGTTGATCAATCTCCAGCTTGACTTGCTTCGCCTTCTTGGGTGATTTCTGGCTAACCGGAGTCAGGCTCACCCGAACCCAATTTCGGCTTTTCGCCCCTCGAGCATCCTTCCTCTCGACTTCTTGTCCCTCGGACACTGTACGCGTCCTTCTCGCTCCACCGGTGTACTCTTCCGCAGAGCTCCACGTCCCTCGGATGCACCAAGCCCGTCGACTCTCTTTCCGTGCCATCCTTCTCGACCGCTGCGTCTTCCGCTCGACTTCCTGCGCTCCTATGTTCCTATACACTTAGACCCAAAGAGGGCCCGAAATGAAAAATTTCGGGCCCTCTTTGGGCCTGAAATAAAAATATTTCAGATCCAAAGATGACCTGAAATGAAATATTTCAGGCCCAAAGAGGGTCTGAAATAAATTTGTTTCAGACCCTTTTTGGACCTGAATAAAACTCCAAATTTGTGAATGGTCAGACTTGGGTTTTCAACTTTTCATTTCAAACTTGGTCTGCAAGAATGGAAGAACATCACATTGAACCCCCATTGACTAAAACCCGAATTTGAAAATTAGGGTAGGAAATTGAGAGAGTAGAGTCTGACCCTATTGATTTCTTTTGACTCGACCTAGGAAGAAGATCTGTCAAACAACCAGAGTCATCTTCCATTGGCGCCCAATCAAGAACATATTGATTCATGGCTTGCCTATTAACTTCCTCACTGAACTGAAAACCAACCAACCAAAATAAATGAAGAACACCAAAATATAGCTAGGGTTCCAAAGAGGTCATAGCTCAAGTTCTTAATTTAAACTAGAACAGGAATGAGAAATCATAAACTCATAATATATATGCCTCTAAATACACATTGGATAGCACAATACGAGTCTTTACAACACCATAAACTCATAATATTTGAAATTGTTGCAATCGGACTTTTCTAGGTCCATCAGTGAGTTTTCGCTAAAACTGACTGATGGACCTACGATATTTGGATTTATAAATACTTAATATCACTAGGTAGGGTTGAGCTAGGAGAAGGTAATTATGATGTCAAAACTTAGTCCTAACCACTAAAAATGATTTTCTCGTGTCGTGCCACTTGACATGAAATAATGCATCATGTAGAGGTTGTAGCATATTTTGATTATCTTTTTTTTTCTCTCATCTTTATATCTTTATTTTTTTATCTTTATATCTTATTATCTATCTTAATTTTTTTCATATTTATATTTTATTTTAATTTTTATTATATTATTTCTTATATTTTTAATCTATAAACTCTATTTATTTATTTTTATTTTATACTTTCTTTATTTTTTATTTTTTATTTTTTATTCTGTATAATAAATTATTCCAAGGATGCATATGGATGAAAATTTTATAAACTTAAAGTTGGCTAAAATGAATAGAGTTTTTTTTATTTTCCCTATATTTTCAATAAAACTTTCACAAGAAGGGAAAAAAAAACTTTCCCTATATTTTTACTTTCCCTATATTTGAGTATATGTTTTAGAAGAAGAGAAGAAGTTGAGAAGCAAGAGAAACCAGAAACCGTTCAACTAGTTAGCATCAGATCATCTAATTTTATAATCATTTTGATGAGTGAAATAGTTTATCTATTTATTGAAATTCATTTGTCACAAATATTATAAAAATGGACAAAAAAGTAACACAAGGTGAAAGAAATCATAGCCTTTGGTGTTCAGATTGTTGTAGCATCAAATGCTAAAAATTTTAGGTTGATTCACCAAACTAAAATATAGAGGACAACAAACAAAGTAGTTATTGTGGAAGTCATAGAAAAATATGTGGAGCCACCAAAGGCTCTACATATTCGTGACCGAATATGCAAGTTCTTTCAGGAAAACTATTTCATTTCAGGCCCTTTATGGGCCTGAACAAAACTCCAAATTTGTGAATGATCAGACTTGATTTTTCAACTTTTCATTTCAAACTTGGTTTGCAAGAATGGAAGAACATCACATTGAACCCCCATGGACTAAACCTGAATTTGAAAATTAGGATAGGGAATTGAGAGAGTAGAGTCTGACCCCATTGGTTTCTTTTGACTCGACCTAGGAAGAAGATCTATCAAACAACCAGAGTCATCTTCCATGGCCCAATCAGGAACATATTGATTCATTGCTTGCCTATTAACTTCTCCACTGAACTGAAAATCAATCAAACCAAAATAAATAAAGAACACTAAAATATAGCTAGGGTTCCAAAGAGGACATAGCTCAAATTCTTAACCTAAACTAAAACAAGCATGAGAAACCAAAGTTGTCAATTAGCATAAAGAGAAGCAAAAGATCTTAAATTTTTGCTCAAGAGAAAGCATGGAACAAAAACAAATGATTGCAGTGAAATCTAATAGCACTGTGAATTATGAAATGAAATAAATCAATCCTAGAAGAACTTGTGTCCCAAGTTAGAACTAGAACGACAACAGGAAGGAATTGACAACATCAAGAAAACCTAGTAAACCATCAAAAATCAAACTTTAATATTTTATAACAGAAAAAAGACCCTCTTTGGAAATTCTTAATGTGATGCTTCTAAATTTTCATTTCATTTTTCAACTTTTCATTTAACTTATTCGTAATTGATCTCTTCATTCTTGTCCATCGAAAAAATTATTAAAAATTAATTAGATTTCATTGTAGGTCCAAAGAGAGTCTGAAATAAATTTATTTCAGACCCAAAGAGGGTCTGAAATTTTTGGGTCTGAAATCTTTCCTTATTTTATTTTGATGATATTTTTTGATATTTGATATTTGATATTTATATCCTTATTTCAGGTCAAAAAGTACTTGAAATAAATTCATTTCGAGCCAAAAGGGCCTTAATAATTATTTATAAGATAATCTTTTAGTTATTTCTTAATCTTTTCATGATCACAGTAAAATATAATAAAAGCTTCAGGGCTTGATCAAGTTACAAGACAGGAAGAAATATATAAGGTAAGAGAAGATGAGAATATCTATATCCGAACCACAGTTTATTATTTTAAAATCAAATTATGAAAAAAATAGTTCGGATATCTCGAAAAATGAACTATGAAAAAAAGTTATTGGCCGGAAGGGTATAAGTGAAATGACTGATTTACAGGCACCCTTTATATAATAAATCATAGGATATTTTTTTATAAATATAAATTTTGACGTAGGTTTTTTTTTTTGATAAAATACCCTAAATCGACTCCTGTCGATCAATGACAATTAACTATGAAAGTGCCAATTCTGCTCGTCGGTGAACAAAGATTTGGTTTATTAAGTGGACAGATGGAGGGATATTTTTAAAATACACTGCAGAATTTAATAATTTTAAAATAAACTTTAAGTGAATAAATTCAAAGTTCTTATATATATAATTTAAAATCTTGTAATTTTGGTATTTAAGAAATCGTGGTACACAATTTAATTATGAATTTTAAGGGCGACGGCAAAATTTTGCATTATATTCGTTCGTACATAATTTGGGCCTCTCTAAAGAAGCCCAACTAAAGCCGGTTACTTGGAGCTGTAACCCAGCCTCCTCGTCGATAAAAGGTTGTCGGGACGAGCTGTCCATCGCCAAATAGAATTGGGGCAAAGAGCTTTCCCCTTTCGTGTTTTTGGAGATTAGGGTTTTGGATCCTCCTCTCTGCTTCTCTTGCTTTGGTTTAATCTGTCATGGAAATGGAGCGCGTAGGGGAATTTCCCCACAGCCACGTCGATCGACGCCCCTGGAAGCGGCCGAGACATAATTTGGACATCTCGCAGCATTCAAAGGTAATCTATTTATTGAAATAATTATCAGGCGGAAATCCGATCCTTTGTTTCTTCTTATAGTCTTTCAGATCCCTAAAGTTTTACAAGATCCTGGGTAAGTTTGATTATATCGATTTTTTTTTTTGTCGTTATCGAACCGGTCTGTTCGGCAGCTATCTGATCTGGTGAGGATCTATCAGCGTCCCATCAGAACCGTATGCTACTTTTGTTCTTAATTTTTTGTTTTTTCTGTTAGTGCTCGGAACTTGGGGGGGAGATTGCCCCCCATGTGCAAAATGTTTTTTTTTAATTATTGTTTGGTTCTATATATTGTGATCAACTTGGTCTCAATTGATCGAGTTATATGTTTTGTTTGTTGTCATATCAAATAATCTTTAAACCGCTGTTTTATGATTTTGTTATGAATTTTAACCATATACTATTTGATTCTTTGTTTCCTTTCTTTTTCTTCCCTCAAATATGTGTGCATCACATGATAGTTTCATTCACATTAGTTATCTTGCAACACGAATATTGATTTTCATATCGACACAAAAATGCTGCAGAATATGTTTGGTTGTTTAATGTCGCGTTATGTGCTTGAAAATGATATAGTTTTTTCTCTCATATAATATAATAGATTGTATGTGTCTTGCTGCTGTGCAGTTGTAGCTCTAAGTTTATTTCATTATGGTAAATTGCTAGATTTAGTTTAAATTATGACGCTATTATTGATCTGGTTCAACTATAAATATGATGATTTGTGCTGAAGTTGATAGCATAACAAATCTACCTCGGTGTGCATCTTGGTTAAATTCTTATCCATGTTGCTAGTCAATCTGCCATATTGTCAAATAATCACCCAAATCAAATCCAAATTGGCTACTTGTATTGATTTAGGTTAGGTTGATAAAGTGCCTTAAATAATCCTAGTTTTAGTTAAGCTAGAAGTACAATTTGGATTTCATAACTCTGATACAGTAAGGATGTGACAGGTTAGTTGGCATAGAAAGAAGGCGAACTTAGTCAGATTCAAATGAAAGGATAAAATTAAAACTTAATGCCTAAGCTAGGTCCATGTTTTCTTTTTTCTTTTGCTTTTTAAGTTTTAGTTTGGACTATTAAACTTCTAAGTTTGGGCTATATTGAACAATTAACGCTTTCGTTATTGTTCTAGATGTATATTCTTTTTTAGTCATATCGATTGAATATGTTGTGAGCTATAACTTGTCTGTTAGTTACTTAAGCTATAATAATCTTGTAAACTGATTTCTCGTCTTCATTTTACCCATTTAAAATATATTGCTGAACTAATTTTTCTGAAAGGAGATTTTAACGGAGTGGCATCATGATTGTGTTTATTAAGTTCAAAGAATGAATGAATGGTTGTGTGTAGGATCAGATAGGAATATTATGTGGGCAAGAAGTTGGCGATGTGAACAGCTTAATTTCATCGACGGCATCTTCACACCATACTTGTTCTTCTCTGTTTTCGAAGGGAGTGGCTCGAAATGCTTCCCCCCCTTGGAGAGAGGATGATAAAGATGGGCATTATATGTTTGCTGTTGGAGAAAATTTGACTTCTCGCTGTAATTACTTGTTTACCAATTTCTGAAATTTTATGGCTGAGTGGTCTGTGTAGCAGGATTTATGATTTTAAATAAAATTGATGCATGCATGTTAATGTCGGTAACATTGTGACTTGAATCTCATCACATTATTTAGTTTCATTTGTTCAGATATTCTTTCTTCACTAAAATTATACATTTCCAAACATTTTGAGTTAGGATACTTTGAGGTTATTTTATGTTTGCTACCTTTGGCCTGACAAGACAGAGCATTGCTTTTTTATGTGTCAATTATTCTCTTATATCTTCCTGTCAAAGGTGGGGTTAGACATATTTAACCTTGAGTTACATTAATTGTCTGAAGTTTAGATTTCTCTATAGCAAACTATTGCATGCACCTTCAACCAGGATGAATATAATTTTGTCTTTTGACGATTTGAGACTGATACTCTATTTTTGTACCATCTTTGAATTTGTTATTTCAGAATAGTCGTCTTTTATAATCAAGAAAAATGTAAAAAAATCTTATTGTTTCATTGAAACAAATCCCATGTTTTTTTAAAATTATTTAGATAGCTCAATCTTTTAAAAACCAAGAAATTGGAAATTCATTTCTGAATGTCATTCATTGGAGGAAAAAAAGCATTGTTTCTTACTAATTCTTTTGTTTTCTTTATGTTTTTTTTTCAGATAAGATCTACAGTAAGATTGGTGAAGGTTAGTTTCATCACTCAAGATAATTTCAATCTTTGAGTATTTGATAATCTTTCATATAATAAATAATGACTAATGTCCGTTATATAAAACCTAGAAAGGTTATTTATGCTCTTTTTTGTTTGATATTTCTTAGGTACTTTCGGTCAGGTTTTGGAATGTTGGGATCGAGAAAAGAAGGAGATGGTAGCTATTAAAATTGTTCGATCCATCAAGAAATATCGGGAGGCAGCTATGATCGAGGTTGACGTACTACATCATCTTGGTAAACATGACAAGAATGGCAATCGGTGAGTTTTTATATTTTATTAATGCTGTTCTGAATAGCTTTTTACCCTACCCTTAATTTACGTTTTAGTAGAAATAAGGTTACATGTGTAAATGGGTCTATTTTGCAGTTGTGTGCAATTACGGAACTGGTTTGACTATCGTAACCATGTCTGTATAGTAAGTGTTTTGCAACAGTTTCACCAATTTACAAGCTACTTTAGGTAGTTCAATTGTCCACAAATCTAAATTATTTTAACAGGTATTTGAGAAGCTTGGACCAAGCTTATACGATTTTCTACGGAAAAATGGTTATCGCTCATTTCCCATTGACCTTGTTCGCGAGATTGGCAGACAACTGTTGGAATCTGTTGCATGTGTGTAGAAAACTCTTCCAACTTTTTTGTCATTAGATTAATTCTCGTTGATGATTTCCTCCCAAGTATTGTGGTTGCTTTCTAATTGTCTTGAATCTTAATCAGTGTCATTTAATTTTCTTTAATTTATTCTTTTAGACTAGTGTCTTGCCTGCTATTTGCTACTTCTCCTCCTTTATAGCTTACCTTAAATATTAGTGGTTTTCTGGGCATGTATTGTTTCTTGTTCATGGCGGATTGCCTTTTTGTTGTTGCAGTTATGCATGATTTGCATCTTATTCATACAGACTTAAAGCCCGAGAACATTCTTTTTGTGTCCCCTGAGTATATCAAGGTCTCTGAATATAAGGTATTCAATTGTTTCTCATTTTTATTGTGTGAAGACATAGCTTATGTTATTTTATGGTTCTGCAATTTATTATAATTCTGCTTATAATTTACTTTACATTTTAAAAGGATGGTTCATGCTCCAAGAGGCTTCCAAAATCTAGTGCCATCAAGCTAATTGATTTTGGTAGCGCAACCTATGACCGCAAGGACCATACTTATATAGTCTCGACCAGGCATTATCGAGCACCAGAGGTTATCTTGGGTAGGCTTCTGATTTTGTAGGCTAACTTTGATTACAGAACTGGGTTGTTGGAGTGAAGTCTTAATATTTGAACTTTGTATTTTGTTGCCAGGGCTTGGATGGAGTTATCCATGTGATATATGGAGCATCGGTTGTATCCTCGTAGAACTTTGCTCGGTATGCTACTGTTTATGCTTTACTATATGGTGTCATTCCTGATTGTTCTCTAAGCTGACATTGTCTATTGCCGATGCTTCATTGCAGGGGGAGGCCTTGTTCCAGACCCATGAAAATTTAGAACACATGGCCATGATGGAGAGAGTGTTGGGCCCCTTTCCCCAGCATATGCTGAAGAGAGCTGAGTAAGTAACATCTGATTGCTTCACAAAATATACCAATAGAACATGCCACAAGATCTGTGGTGCTCCGGTTGCATTATTTTTTTGACTGTTGTTCTGTGGTATCAATTCCAGTCGGCATGCGGAGAAATACATTAGAAAAGGTCGGCTGAACTGGCCAGCAGGTGCTACATCCAGGGAGAGTATTAAAGCTGTTCAAAAACTACTTCGTCTGCAGGTGTGCAAAAGTCTTGATATAAATATATATAAATCAGTCCCTTTTAAGATGAATGGTTAGCTAATTTACTCTTGTATGCTATTGGAGTAGATAGATCAAGCTTCAAATCCTGTGTCAATTTTTTTTCCTGATCAATTTATATATATTTGTCTTGGGTTTGAGCCCGTGAAGTATATATACTCACTCACATAAGAAGGTGATATTAAGAATGTAAATATATAAATTGTTCCTTGACAGCTTGTGTGAGCTCTAGCTTTCCTGTTACATGGTTTTCAATCAACTAGTAGATTAGTCACATTGCAAGATAGTAACTCTGGGTGATTAGTATTCTGCTTTGGCTATCTTATAATAGGCATACATTATTTTGCAGAATATTGTTATGCAGCATGTCGATCACTCTGCTGGCGATGTTATTGATCTTTTACAAGGTGTCCTCAGGTACGAGCCTTCAGAACGATTGACTGCCCATGAAGCTCTTAGGCATCCTTTTTTTACGAAGAATCAGCATCGGTATTAGATAATTACAGTGTTTTCTAATCACATTGGATTGCGACCTGGTCTAGGGTTGTCATCAGCATTCAGGAAACTAACCTGTGATATGTAGATGTTGTAGAAGTTGTGCCGTTTTCTTCAACTTTTTGCTTCCCCAACTATTGTAATGCTTACTGGAACGAAGTAAGATTTATGAATTGGATGCGGTTTGCCCTAACAAAGGATGCGCACTGAATTTGAACTGGTGAAGGGTTACCTGAGAAATCTATTCGAGGCCCATTTTGGTATCATGTAATAATTATCGAGGTTGCATCATATCTTGGTGACAAGGGAATCTCTCTCTCTCTCTCTCTCTGACCGGGTGTCATGGTTTTGATACATCAGAGATTCAGTTTCCGTAAATTGAACATATTTTGAGATTCAGTTATGGTATATTGAATTTTTTTTTAATTAGTGGGACTTGAGAATGTTGAATTTTTTTTTAATTAGTGGGACTTGAGAATGTTAATTATTAGAATGAATTTTTATATGTATTTTTAAATTTATCTTAGGAAAATTTTTTAAGTTGGACTGTTATTTGGTTAATCATTTTTTTTTGGTTTTGATTACGTGCTAAAAATTGTCAATTATCTTGGTTCAAAATCGTGTATTGGTCCGAATCATCGTAGCAAGGCAGCATATTGGTATTTTGCAAATGTTTTCTGGCTTTTGATTTTTAATATTACTGTATAAGTAATTGATGGGGTCGTGGTTAATATATGGGTTGAAGAAGTTGTATGACAAGATATAGCGAGTCTGAACGATTCTTTTTTCGGAGCTCCCGAGACTCTCTCAGGAAGGGGATTCCCCGGGACCCTTTGTGGGTAAACACACTCCGGAATTCAAATCAGATGACGTACTCCCGAGATCACCTCAGGAAGCCAAGTCTCCGAGAGCACCTCGGGAAAATAGAATGCCCGGGACCCCTCGGGCCAGAAGACCCCGAGATCGCTTCTGGGAAGCGGAGCCCGAGAAGCATCCGACCTCAAGTAACGATCCCTCTTTCTTCGGATCTGCGGATAACCATCATTCCTTATCGCGGAGTCATCATAACCTATAATTATTGCAACGGCTCGAACTTCATGACGGCGTGGAGCGTTGCAAAGGTTAACCTGTAACCGACAATCGGGGGACGTGGCAAAGATCAAGAGGACTCATGAGACAGCCGTCGCAGGTATAAAAGGTACTCCAACCCCTCCGGTAAAGGGGTTAGGCTCTCTCTATTTCACGTATATTTTTTCCTTTCGCCTTCTCTTCATCTCCTGGATCGAGAGACTGACTTGAGCGTTGAAGTAGGCTTCACCAGACAACTTTCGACACGTTCCCCTAACGCTCGTGTTAATCCGCTGGGTGTGAGTTCTTCCTTTAGCGTCAGCGTCCGCGTGGGTTGAACCCTGGTAACTGGTCGTCGATGTCGATTCCTTTCGGAATAAGTTTGGCGCCGTCTGTGGGAAACCAGTAAAGCACCAGAAGGAGCATCGATGACAGATTCGGCGAGACAATCCATTGTCCTGACAAAAGAGGAACTGGATTGCTTGGTGGCCAACGCCATCAAAGGGGCGCTCGAACAACACCAAATCGAGCAAGTCGCCTCGCAACGAGGTCTTTCTGTGCGGGAGGAGATCCCCAGAATCTCTTTCTCGCACCCCCAACCGCGAAGATCTGTCACACTGATGATCGTTTTTGTCGTGTTACAGTTTCAAATACAATTTAAGTACCGAACTCCTCTACACTAATGTAGTATAGAGTAACTAAGTCGTCTCCCAACGAATGTAGTTAATGCATGATAATTCTCAGGATTGTATTTTATTGCTTTTGGGTTTTTGATATCAACTGGGGTTTGGTTTTGAATGTTAAGACTACGAAATGAATAGCAGAGCAAGTATGAAATCTAGTTCTAATTAAGGAAAGACAATGCAGATAAGAAAATCTACTTTACCCTAACTATAATTGCAGCAAAGAAAAGACAATTTGAAAGAAGCATTCAAGAAATAAAGCATCAATGAAACCTAGACATGAAGCAAAACCTATAGCATTAAAGAAATCTAATTTAATCTAACTTAATTGCACGAAATGAAGGACAAGAATATAAAGCAATTGAAAGAAACAAGATAAGCAATTGAAAGAGACAAGATAAGCAAGAACTTAAGCAAAACAAGAAACATGGAATTAAACCTATCTATAGAAACATTCCGTCGAACAACTTACGAGCATGAATTAAAATTGCAAAGGTACGTGCCATTCGAAAATACAAGAGCTCAAACTTGATACAAATATCAACAACCACATTCAACAATCCACAAGCAACACTTAACAACTAAAATTAATGAAACGAATCCAACAATCTTAACCAATCCGATGATGAACTGCTGTGAAGGCAAAGCTACGAAGGAAAATTGCGAATAAGAAGTGCTGCTGAATCATGCTGAAGAGCTGCTGGAATTGAAAGAGATCTACTGTGAAGAAGTCGAAACTAATGAAAGTTGGCTACTGAATCTGATGTGAAGTTGCTGAAAATTGGACTGAATTGCTGCGAAGAAGAAATGCTACTGTGAAGAAATGGCTGCCGACGGCTGGAAATTGACCTGCTGAATCGAGCTGTGAAGAAATTAATCTACTAAAAAAAATGAAATCTGCTGGGATCGAATTGCAATGAAGGAAGCTGCTGAAGAGTTAAGAACTATAAAAAATTAAACTGCTGAAAAGAGAAACTTGAAGAAATTTTGATCGCCGGTGGTGATGAAGATGGAGAGGAAGTCAGCTAGGTTCGGAACCCCCAGAGCCCTAGCTGTGCGATGGCGTGCGGTGGAGTGCGGTGGAAATGACTGGCTTCTCTCCGAACCCCGAAAGAGAAAACCTTTACTCTCTTCTCTTCGAACCCCGACAGAGAAGAGGTGGAGAATGGATACTGTAGGATCGATGCCCGTGAGAGGGGGGTGAATCACGTGCGTTTTAAAAAAATTTGAGCGCTTTAAAAAGCGTGCACAGCGGAAATGAAAGAAACGATTATAAAACAAAAACAAACACACAAACACGAACGAGTTTTACTTCGTTCGGAGCCTTCGGCGACTCCTACTCGAAGGCCCAGGTCCCTCGGACCTTTCCGTTGGGCAATCCACTAAAACTCTCTACCGGTAAACCCCGATAGAGAAGGCGAGTACAAAAGAATTGAAAGTGTGACAACCCCACACTTTCAAGTAATTAGATGCAATAAAATATATAAAAAAATTAAGTTCTTCTTTTTACCGACGTCCGGAGTAGGTTGACTCTTTCGGGGCAGCAGGACGTCGTCGGCTCGAAGTGAAGCGTTTCTGGAGTAATGCGCGAGCGTAGAAGAACTTTGAGGCGTTGGAAGAAGCGTTGTAAAGAAGCCTTGGTCGAGGGGCCTTTATATAGGGCCTGGGGGCGCCCGGGACGTTGGGGGCGCCCCCCACGTGGCCTTCAATCCGTCAAAGGCTCGGTCGCGTTTGATCCTTCTGGATCCGCTTTGACAGGGGCGCCCGGAGGACTCGGGGCGCCCGGATTGACCGGGTCAAGTTCTATCTTCTGGCTTCGACGGCTTGTGGTTCGATGGCTGCGCATGGGGGCGCCCGCAGCGCAGGGGGCGCCCGCAGATTGTACTGTCGAAGCGCACTTTTTGATTGTGTGTTTTGTGAACACCTTGGGGCGCCCGGGACACTCCGGGCGCCCTGATCAGCAGTTGCCTCACTCCTTTGAGGCACTCTGAGCTGCAGACTCACGTTCCTTCGGTCCTGCATCCAGGGTTAGTCCAAAACACAATAACATAATAAATTATTAGATTCATACAACCTTAGCTGTCTTGGTTCTGACTTTGGTCTCCTAAATGGAGCCCTAGGTCGAACCGACGCCTACTGTTCCCTCGACGGGGAACGCGTCCTCACTGGTTCGCTCCTCCAGTGACTTACCTCACTTTCCCTTTGTGCAGCTTTACTTGACTTCTTGACCCACCAGGACTTCTTGCCAAGGCTCAACCACCCTGGTCTTCCTGCCAAGTCTCAACCAACTTGGTCTTCAGCCAGTTGTCAGGTCCCGCGGACCCAACTGGACTTCCTGCCAGGACTCAACCATTCTGGACTTCAGCCTGGTGTCTGGTCCTAAGTCTTTCAACCCTGCACACTTAGTAAAGAGGTTAAAAACCAACAACCCTAACTTTAACCACTTTGTCATACATCAAAACCCGAGTTTGACCGTTAGTGCAAACTGCACCAACAATCTCCCCCTTTTTGATGTATTGACAACTCAGGTTAAAGTTAGAAAAAAACAGATATGAACTTGCATAAACATGCAAACAATATAACACAAGCATAGGTATGAAAGTTGCAACGCACAAGAAAGCAGAGGTAAATAAATGTGAAATAAGCATGCTGTTTGCAATTTTCTAACCCTTTTACCCTACTCTCCCCCTTTGTCATTCATCAAAAAAGATATAAACATAACAAGTTTAAGGGAGTAGAAATATAGGCTAAGTGTTAGAAAAAAACTGGTCTTAAATCTATTACCTTAGCTTTAAAAAAGTTTTTCTTTCAAAAAAAGATTTTTTTTTTGGAAGTATAATATCAATCTTAAAAAATATTTTTAGGGATTTGTCAAAAATGACATTTTGAAAAAGTATTTTGACCTCTGCTCCCCCTGGACCAAGTAATGATTGTGGTCTCTTTTCATGTGTCTAACTTTAGTTACTGACTAACTATCTAGATGATAGTAGTGTTCACTGGGTTAGTCAAGTCAAGTAATAATGTCTAGCTCCGATTTTAGTGCAAGACTACTTGACTTGATCACTGTAATGTTGGTATTTTACGCTCAGACTTACTGTGATGCACTGACTTAAGCATTCGGAAGTCCAGACAGTGTCCTATGCATCTCACAACCGTTCTATGTTTTTGCAAACACAAACAAGTTAATCTCAATGTGTTTTGTGAGATGCGGCTACCTAAATCTGTAGGTTCATGCAATTCTAGGGGTCAAGCTTAGGCTAAGTCTGCTAGTTTTGAAAATCAAATTTTGAAAGACAATAAAGTTCTTGAAAAACAAGTTTGAAAAGTCCGTGTTTAAGTTAACTTCTGAAAGACAATAACCTTTTGAAAAACAAGTTTGAAAAATCCATGTTTTTAAACTCACAAGTTTAATTAGTTAAACCAAAAGTCAATTTAAATTTATCAGGTCAGTCCTAGTCTATAACACACATTCCTATTAACCTTCTTAAGTTGCTAAATTCAGATTCAGGAAGTGGTTTGGTAAATATATCAGCTAGGTTAGACTTAGATTCAACATGGTTAAGTTCAATTTCTCCTTTATTTACATGATCTCTGACAAAATGGTGTTTGATTTCTATATGTTTGGTCCTAGAGTGGTGGATTGGGTTTTTGGTTAAATTGATTGAACTTAGGTTGTCTATAAAAATTTTGACTTGTTTAAAATCTAAGTGAAGGTCCTTTAGGGTATGCATCATCCAGAGTAGTTGGGCTACACACTCACCCATAGCTATGTACTCAGCTTCAGTGGTGGAAAGGGCAACACAGTGTTGTTTTCTACTAAACCAACTAACTAGTGAGGGTCCTAGAAGTTGGCATCCACCACTGGTACTTTTTCTGTCTAATTTACAGCCAGCATAGTCTGAGTCAGAATATCCAATAAGCTCAAACTGGGCTGTTCTAGGGTACCAAATTCCTAATCTTTCTGTTCCTTTAAGGTATCTAAATATTCTTTTAACTAGGGTTAGATGTGACTCTTTAGCACATGTTTGATACCTAGCACACATACTAACTGCAAAAAGAATATCAGGTCGACTTGCAGTTAAGTAAAGTAGGCTTCCTATAGCACTTCTATAGTACTTAAGGTCAACAGGTTTGCCTTTTGGGTCACTATCTATAGTTTGATTGGTAGCCATTGGTGTCTTAGTCTCCTTTGTATTATCCATTCCAAATTTTCTAAGTAGTTCTTTTGTGTATTTTTGTTGATAGACAAAGGTACCCTCACTGGTCTGTTTTATTTGTAGCCCTAAAAAGAAAGTTAATTGACCTACTAAACTCATTTCAAATTCAGTTTCCATTATCGTTGTGAAATCTTGTAAAAAGTCTGAGTTAGTTGAGCCAAATACTATATCATCTACATATACTTGGGCTACAAAAATATCATTTTTTAGGGTTTTAACAAATAGTGTTGGGTCAATTTTGCCTTGGTTAAAACCTTTTGAAACTAAGTAGTTAGACAGTCTTTTATACCAGGCCCTAGGGGCTTGCTTAAGTCCATATAAGACTTTCTTAAGTTTAAAGACATAGTCAGGATATTCTAGGCTTTCAAAACCTGGGGGTTGACCTACATAGATTTCTTCCTTAATCAGGCCATTTAGGAAGGCTGACTTAACATCCATTTGATTTCCTACAGTTAAGTAAAAGGTTTAGACCTTAGGTTAAGTTTTTGAAAAAAAATTTAAGAAGATTTAAGGACTTGAGTTTGCATTTTAAATTTGAGTTATGTTAATTTTGATTTTGAATTTGATTTTTAATTTTAATTTTTTGAATTTGAATTTGAATTTTTGAATTTGAATTAATTTGAATTTTGAAATTTAATTTTGTTAATTTGAATTTTGAATTTTGAATTCGTTAATTTGAATTTTAAATTTGTTAATTTGAATTTTGAAATTTAATTTTGTTAATTTGAATTTTGAAATTTAATTTTGTTAATTTGAATTTTGAATTTTGAATTCGTTAATTTGAATTTTGGATTTAAAAGGTAAGATTTTAAATTCAAGTTTGAGTTTTAAATTATCAATCAATGATTTGAACTTATTATCTTTATTCATCTCACTTGATCTAAGTTATCAAACAAAGGGATCTTATGATTTGTGTGAGATGAGTTTGAGTTTGATTCATAAAAGAAGTTAATCTGACCTTTTGTTAGATTCGGGTTTGACAAAAAGTAGTTTAAACGTATACTTCGATAATTAGCTTCCAGGCGGGAGGCGAGGCACAGGGGTCTTCTTTGGCCGAAGCCTTATTGGAGCAACAACCTCTTTCTAGACAAAGCTGCTTAAGGAAGTTGTACTTTAACCCTACTTGTTGAGACACCCTGGTCTAACTAGTCTAGGATGTGTCGAGATAGTTTCGGCTAGTTCTCCCTGAGAGTCTGTCTAGCGTACCGTTATCTCGACCCACCCTAATACTAAGTAGGTCAAGAGTCAGATTAACTTTTAAGACTAGTCCTAAGTGCCCACCTGGGCAAAGGCTGATTTTGAGGTGCCAACTAGTTTGGAGCCTCCCCCTAAATGATAGGTGGGGTGTTTAGGGTCAATGTAATGAATGTCCTTTTTGGGAACATAATATTGATTCTGCCTACTTGCTTTGTTAGGTAAGCTTTCGGGACCCATGCTTTACATCTTTTTTTGCGGGTGGACAAAGGAGAAAAGGATCTTTGGGCCGATCCTGATTTAAAACCTATCCCAGACTTATTGTACATGCCCTTTTGTGATCCAAGTATAAGGTCAAGGTTCTTGGATCGAGTTGTAAAGTTGCTAGTAGATCCTTAAGTTTTTGAACTTCACCCTTAAGGGTGGAGTTTTCATTTTCAAGTTCAGAAATTTTTGATTTTGAGTTTGTTCAGTTGTGTTTTGATTTTAGAATTTGCTCCTTAAGGTCTTGATTTTCCTTAAGGAGCTGATCAGTCCTAAGCTCAGATGCATCTAATCTCTTATTTAAGACAGAAATAATTTTAAAAACTTTTCATTCACTGAATCTAAATATACCTTAGTCGAGCCGTCCGAAAATAGTCCGATCTCTTGGCTCGACTCGTATTCGGAATCCTCGTCTTGCTCCGAGTCCGATTCTGGTCCGGTTGCCATCAGTGCGAGGTAGCTTGCGTTCTTTGGTTGTTCATCGTCGGAATCGTCCGAGCTTTCATCCCACGTGGCTTGAAGAGCCTTCTTCTTTTTGTTCTTAGTGGGTTGGTCCTCCTTCTTGTAAGGGCATTCATGTTTGAAGTGCCCTTTTCTGTTACAGCCGAAGCAGATCATTTTGCTTTTACCTTCAGTGCTGGAGGGCTTCATTACCTTTTGAATATCTTTCTTTGAAAATTTGTTCTTCCTTCTGGTGAACATTTTTCTTACCAAGTTCACCAGTTGTTCTTCTTGAATTATTCTCTTTGATTTGGCTTCTTTTGGTGAACCTGCAAATAAAGCTAGCCCTTTCTCGACCTTGGCGTTAGTTTGCTCATGCAGCTCTAATTCACAAAATAGTTTATCCAGATTAATTTTTGAAAGGTTCCTAGAAATTTTATAGGCATCTATAATAGATGCCCATAGTGAATTTCTAGGGAACGCATTTAATGCATACCTTATGATGTCCCGGTTCTCCTGTTTGTGCCCGATCATGTGGAGTCCATTCAATATGTTCTTAATCCGGGCGTGGAGTTGACTTGCTGATTCTCCTTCCTGCATTTTTATGTTAAATAACTTATTCAATAACAGATCTCTCTTTGTTACCTTTGCATCAGAAGTGCCTTCATGTAATTCTGTTAATTTGTA
>JAGFNQ010000124.1:287520-309666 GCA_024364735.1 Boesenbergia rotunda
ACAAAAGCTCAATCGGCATCAGAGCCAAGGTGACGAGAGATCACCAAAAATTCTTCTTTTTTCTTCTTTTTTTTTTGGGAGGTAAAAGATCATCGGAAAATTCCCCCTTTTTAGTAAGAGATCAACAGAAATTCTGCTAGCGACGTAATATACCATTTAATGTCAAAAAAAAAAACATGAAAGGAAGAGATACTCGGCAAATACCTTGCCGGCAGCTTTTATTGAATCTATATGAAAAGATCGAAATTCCTTTGGCGTCTTCAACGTAGATCGAGAGATTGTTGGCACATCTGATCAAAAGAACTCGGCGAAAGTTGTGGCGAGTCCGAAGAAAACGGCTTAAGTACAGTATTATTTAACTCGCACCACGAACGATCGACGAAAATGGTAGGCTCTTAAATGGAGGAATAAGAAAGGAAAGGAGATAACATGAAAGGTTGAAAAACTGATCTCCTATTTTCCCAGAAGAAAATGAGAAAAACCAAACCGGAATCCTTGCTCGTCTTCTACTTTTCCCCCCTAAACCTCAAAACCGGTGGAATAAGAAGGGTGGAGGATTTGGAGTAAGTCGTACTTATGAGATTCTATCTGTTCATGTCGCCACTCCCCGCCTTCTTTTTCGGTCGCCGGAGGTTAAAGTCAGACGATTCTGGCGCGGTGCCTCGCAAGCACGCGTTGTGAGCGACCGCACTGCCGCCGGTGCACGCGACACTGGATGTCTATCGCCGGGCGCGCGGCGTGCGGATCACTGTCGCCACCGTGCCAAGCTGAAATCCAGGGAAAGGAGAGGAGGGCAAGGTTTTCTTCACGGGAGACGAGATCAGCCACGGGCATAGCGCGGAAGCCGATGTCCTCGCGAACGCAAAGGGAATGAGGAGGGGCAGGAGACGCATGGGAACTAGGGCAGCTTAGATTCGGATTCTACCAACGTCTTTGAGTTAAAGTGAATTATTTTTTTAGGAATTCCGTTAGCTTTTATCATGAAAATAACAATCGAAATGGGTGAAAATTTCCCAATATGAAATTGCACTTTGCATGTAATTTTTAACTTATAAATTTTTTATTGTACTCTTTAATAAGATTGATAAGATGATTATGTATATTCAAGCGGATTATTGGATTATTAGTATAAAATTTTAGTATATATTATGAAGATTTATATATAAATTATTTCATATTAGTATTATTTTAAGAAATTTGAGTATAAAGTTTCAACGATACTTTTATCATGAGCATGATACAACCTCACTTGTAATTAGTAATTAAATAGAAAAAAATAAATTAAGTTGTCATCATTATTATTTTACTACCAAAGTAATATCAAGAGCAAGCTAACTATTAGTATGACATAGTAAAATTTTAGTAAGCATTGTTAAAATTAAAGTATAAATTATTTAAAATTGATATTATTTTAAAAAAATTGAATATAGCGGGCAATTAGGTAATTTAATTTATAATTTTAAACTCTAATTCTGAAAATAATATTCAATCTGAAATAATTTATATTTAAATCTTTATAATGTATACTGAAATTTTACTATTTAATACTTGATAGTCCGCTTAAACATACAAAATCATCTTATCAATCTTATCAGGAAATGCAAATAAAAATTTTATCAATTGAAGACTACATATAAAGTTCAGTTTCATATTGGAAAGTTTTCACCAATTTCTCCAAAATAATATATATATATATATATATATTATCCAAATGGTTTTATAGCATAAATTTCGTATAAATCTTTAATATTTTTCGGTTTAATTTTTTATATTTAATATTATAATTTAAGGGTAAATTTTCCTAAACTCCCCACTTACCAAGTCAACTTTGCATGCAATCACTACCCAAATATTTCTTTGCATGCAGTCCCTGATGTGATGTTTGGTGAGTATTATTTGAAGAAAATTGAGTATAAAAGTTAGAAAACTGAGTATGGCAGTTTGCATCCACCACATCAATAACCCTGTACTCAATTTTCACTCTTTTATACTCAAGTTTCACTCTTTTATATTCAGTTTTCACTGATGTATACTCAATTTTTACCCTTTTATACTCAGTTCCATTAGGGAGTAAAAACAAACAAAAACTTGTGTGGTGAGTGAAGACAAAGTTTGACTCACCATTAGGGATTTAAAGTAACTTTACCGATAATTTAATTTTTAAATCTTAAGATTAAAACTTTATTGATATAATAAAAAAAATTAAAAAATAAATTTAAAAAAATACACAATAGGCACGGGACGAGTATGCACGGATTCATCCGCATATATATTTCCTATCGCATCAATTCAATAGGAGAAACCACCGTCAACATGTTACATTAAAACCAATTACAATCCAAGATAATAATGTAGTTGTCAGGTCTCTAAACGAATAACTAGATCTATAAAAATCGAATTTAAACTGTAATGTAATATAATAATTTTTCTTTGGTGAGATAATAAATGCATGATGAAAGTTATTCAGATAGGTTTTATAAGTATTTTTTTTATTTATCCAAATTAACATGAAAGATTTAATTGATAATCTTATAATTAGAATGAAATATGTGAGTCATAAAAAAAAATCTAAATAACAATTACAAATGTCATTCGGTCCAGATGGCAGCATGGGTGAAAGGGCCTCTTGACTTTGAGGTGCGTTTGGTTGGGATTATCCTTTATAATTTTAGTTATCCATTCAAGATTATCAATATAATCTTGTTTGATTTATATAGTCAGTGATTTTTAAGTAATGATCGATTTTTGACACGTCAATAAAAGAGGCATACAATCCGGAATCAAGAAAAACTTTACTTTCCTAAGGTTTTCTGATTCCGATATTATGAAATTTATCATTTCAAAAATATCCTCCAATATATATATTTAAGATGAAAATAATCGTTACAATTTAATAAATTCCTAAAGCATTATTCGCGATCGACGACCGACAAACACGGCTGGCAACCACGGGCGGCGATCGTTGATCGGTGACCGGCGACCGGCGACCGCTGTCGGTCGTCTGCGGCCGACGGCCTATGTTGGACATCGACTACCTACGCGGACACCGATGGTCGACATCGACACCGGTGCTGATGCCGATGTCGGTGTGACCGAAGAATATTTTTTAATTTAATATTGTAATTAAAATTTTAATAAATTAAAAAAATTAAACAAATTTAATTTAAAATTTAATAAAATTATCTAAATAAATTCTAAAGAGTAATACGTTAAAATATTATATTATGTTATAGACTATTATCTCCAAATAAATAAATTTTATTTGATTACCTAAATTGAACCAAACAACTTCGGGTGTGTTTGGTTCAAGTTATCATAGATAACCTTAGTTATATGATTACCAAGGTAATAGGGAATCAAACATAACTTGAAGTTGTTTGATTTAATTTATGTAATCAAATAAAATCTTGTTTGTATGGAGATAATAGTCTATAACATAATATAATATTTTACCATATTGCCCTTTTAAATTTATTTAGATAATTTTATTAAAATATTAAATTAAAAAAATATTTATCGACGACATCTACGTCGGCGTCGGCGTCGATCGTCGGTGTCCGTGTAGGCAGTCGATGTCCAACACCGGCGGTCGGTTGTCAGCGGCGAACGTCGGCGATCAACGTAGATCGCCGGTGGCTGTCGGGCGGCCGTCGACGTTGACCGCCAACGATTGGTGTTGACCGCCGGTCGTCGATCGCCGGTCTCCGGCGGTGTCGTCGGTCGCTGGCGGTGTCGTCGGTCGCCGACGGTGTCGCCGATCGTCGATGGTGGTCGCCGACCGCCGACGGTGGTCGTCGGGCGTCGACGGTGGTCGCCGACCGTCGTTGTTAGTCATCTGCCGCGAATAATACTTTTGGAAGTTAATAAATTTTAATGGTTATTTTCTTCTTAGAAATAAATATGGAAGATAATTTTTGAAAGATAAGTTTTATAACCCCAGAATAAAAAAAGACCTTACTTTCCTAAAGTTTTTCGATTCCTGGTTGCATGACCCTTTTGCTGACGTGTCGGACATCGATTATTACTTGGGAATCGTTAATTATCTAAACAAAATAAGATTTTCGTTGATAACTTGGATGAATAACCAAGATTATCAAAGATAATCCCCAACTAAATATATTTGTTATATTTCTGTAAAATACGACAATTCAAAAATCCAGACCAAAAAATTTTTCGAAATTTTCTGGATTGAGTCTAGGGTTTATCAAATGCGGGAAAAAGGTTTAAGGCGAATTCTTAAACTATGAAGGGTTAAATTGCTTAATATTTAATCCTAAAGGTCTAAACTAAAAATGTATCTAAATATTTGAGGACTTGTTCGTGTTTTGGCTAAAGCTTAGGGGTTAAGAGGATAAACTATCTAATCCTAGAGATGTGATGTGGATTACAAATAAATTGGTGGGTTAAATAGCTAAAACCCTTACTCTAAGGATAGAATTAAAATTACTGAAAGTTAGAGGACCTTTTTGTAAAAAGACCCCCGCTCCCTTTTTGTTTTAAGGCCTCGGTCAAGCCCTAGCGCAGCGCAGCCACAGCCGGTTTTCCTTCTTCTCGCGTGACCTAGCCACAGCCGCAACACCGACTCTCCTTCGCGTGGCATAGCTGCAAGAGAAGCGTCGATTCCTTCTTCTCTTCGTCGCGAACCCTAGCGCAGCGACCCCTTCTCTTCTCTCCTCCGCGACCTCTCGCCCGCAGCCGAGCGCCCCACTGTTTTCTCTCCTTTGTGTGCCCTAGCCGCGGACGAACTCCTTGATCTTGGGCTCGATCCTCTCCCTGTGCTCGCGCCGGTGCCAAGGGATCACTCCGTATACTCCATTAGATGTTGGTCTTCAACTCCTCAGCGGGTTGCAACGGAGAAGGTAAGCTCTCGGTTCTTTAGATTATCCTCCTTGTACTCCTTGGTTCGAGTTTGTGCCGAGTTTGTGAGATCATCGGTTTTGTTTAGAGGCGACTTCTCTTTCCCTATGGCGATTCTGCTCTCGCTCCATTGGAGAGGATATAGTGTTCGTGAGGAGTTGTGTTGGGAAGGAGAGCTTCGCCTGTTCAATGATTGATCTGTTGGATTTGATCAGCGGAGCTTTTGCCTGCCATCAAAGGTAAGAATCGAATTGATTTGAATTCATTTTGGTCTGAAATCTTGCTGAGGTAGAATCTATTTTGGAGATTGAGTTGTAGCTCTATTTCTGATTCTGATATGGAATTTAGGGGAATTTGGGTTCTAGATGGATTGTTTCGATTTGGTCTGCCTCTGCTGTGTGGTATGGTTAGTACTGAACCATTTTGAATTTGTTTTATTGATCTGATCAGTATTGGTCTTTGTTCTATTCTTGGATAAAAAGGTGGATTTCGTAGTGGCATGTTATTGTATGTACTGTGGATAGTTTTGTTGGGTCTTGTGATGATCAAGCTATTGATTGTGTTTTGGATTAGCTTTGAGAGGTTTTGTTTGATCTTGTAGCTAATATCGTGGGTTCTTGGATGGACAAGATTGATCTGTATTTGTGGAATTTATCTTGCTATTGGGTTTTGGTACTGTATACAATGATAGAGTGTTAGGGCTAATCTAGTGGATTAATTTCTTGATTAACTAAGAGAGTTGGCTGGATTAATTAGGGATTGATAACAGGATTAACTCTAATTTAATCAGAGGTTTAGATTTGGTTGTAGTCACATATGATTAGGATTCGGTGAGGGGTTAAACTCTTTTGGATTTTTGATCTCCTGCCATGAGGTATGGTGATAGACCTAAGTTGGAATTCTAGATCAAGTGATAGCTTGATATGTGAACTGTGATTGGGTGAAAGCTTAGCTTGGTATTTGTTTAGTATCTTGCCATGTACACCTTAGGACCTTGGAGCTATCTAGGTTATAGGTTCGTTTTATTTAAGGTGACCATTGGGTTAAACCTAAACTTGAAACCTGACCCCAATCTAGAAAGGGATAATCATTTAATTAGATTAATTAAATGAAATACGAGGGTGAAGTTAATCCTAATACGGTGTAGGAATTTGTTTAGCTACTTAATAATTATTGTGATAGCTAAAACTATGTCCTTGATACAGGACGCTGATTGATTGTTGATTATTGGACGGGAGGTTCTCTATTGATACGGACTTCACTTACTTGGAGGCGGGTACCCTTTGACTTATCTTTTAGATATTGTCATATTGCTATGCATGGTTGGTTATAGATAGCAGTAAGATTATACGCTAGCCTTGTTTATTATGCATGTACTGGATACTTGTTAGTTATCCCTGAGTTATTATGCCTGTCCTGGATACATGTTAGTTATCCCTGAGCTATTATGCCTGTTCTGGATACTTGTTAATTATCCCTGAGTTATTATGCCTGTTCTGGATACTTGTTAGTTATCCCTGAGTTATTATGTCTGTCCTGTATACTTGTTAGTTATCCCTGAGTTATTATGCCTGTCCTGGATACTTGTTAGTTATCCCTGAGTTATTATGCCTGTCCTGGATACTTGCTAGTTATCCCTGAGTTATTATGCCTGTCCTGGATACATGTTAGTTATCCCTGAGCTATTATGCCTGTTCTGGATACTTGTTAATTATCCCTGAGTTATTATGCCTGTTCTGGATACTTGTTAGTTATCCCTGAGTTATTATGCCTGTCCTGGATACTTGTTAGTTATCCCTGGGTTATTATGCTGTTAGTTCCATACAGTCTCAGGTATTGTCATATCTATATGTATGCCTAGGGATCGTGATGTATCTCTTGCACTTGACATTGAGGGATCAGTAGTTTCCGGCCAGTATACCTTGTAGGTTACCTGTATTTCCTGTTATAGGATTTCAGACTGAGACTTAGTATACTGAGGACTGGGTGAGGGGTTGCATGTGTTAGTCATGCACCATACCTGCACTGTTGCATGCCGGCGATCAGCGACTCCCTTGTGGTTGAGCCTAATCGTCTTCCGGCACATAATATGCACACACGGCCACTCATGGGTTAGTGGATACCGCTGGGTGTGTGCATTTGCTCTGTACTGCTCCACTCGTCCGCTCATGGGTAGTGGTTTCAGAGCGTGGTAGCAGGCAGGGATCCCTTCTCTACCCATAGACCAGAGAAGATGAGAGAGAGATCTCCCCCATATATACATGGGGCGGAGCGATAGCTCCACCAGCATCCTATCCACTCGGTCACTCAGGAGCAGTGATGGCAGAGTGCGGACAGTGTCATCGCTCTACCCACTCGGCCGACACAGTATCGCCTATCTCGGTGGCTTGACTGGAGTTAGGGGGTGACCATGACATTGCATCATGTGCATATGATGCATTTATGCATTGACTGTGTTTGCTGCATTTACTTGCTGCACTTGTTTGACATGCATATACTGGAGACTTGTTATTTGAGATTATATGTCTATTGGTGCTCCATAGGTATTGATTACCCTCTTTTCAGGTTAGATGGATTCTGGTATGTATCTTGATTCAGTATCTTCAGTATACCCTTTCATATTGTTCATATGAGACTGTATCAGCGTAGACTCCTATTGTTATTATAACTTTCTACGCATATATGTTGGGTATCCGCTGAGTTATGGACTCACCCCGTTGCCATATATGTTTTTATTTCAGGTTGAGAGACTTGGAGTCGCCAGAAGAGCCCAGCAGCCAGTCCCTACCCATCGCGACGACATGGTTTCGTTTTGTACTTTGTAGTGTATTGTTTTATATTTCTTTTAGCGATATGTATATGTCGTATGTGTCGTGAGCCCTAAGGGGTTGTTGTATTTGTTGTTTCGTCATAAGTCGGACCGGTCCGCAGTCAGGTATGATTTACGTAGTTGTCTTGTGCTTTTATATTGTGTCTATCTATATTTTGAGGCCTGAGGCCAATTAAACTGCGTGGTCGTGTTCTGTGTATGTGTAAATTGTCCGCCGGACAGAGGAGGTGCTGTCCGATTTTATATTGGATCAGCGGCTCCTGGGTCTCGGGGCGTGACAATTTCATTCTTTATTACCTTACTTACATGATTATATAGTAATCACATAATCAAGATTAGACTAAATGCACCCTAAAGTTGACGAAAATTGTGCACTAATTATTAGGTGGCAATAGGATCGAGGGGTGAAGTTTTTTTAATTTTTAATGTTTCTATTTCAGAATTAATATATTTATTAATCATAATTTTATATTAAATATTTCCTAATATATCTGCGTGATCTTAAATACGTCCGTTTAATATATTTTCGAATGGTCCCGATTATATTTTTAATAATTTTATTTTTTATCGTATTGATCTTTGTATGTCTTTTACCATTTTTACTTCGTAATTTAATATTCAATTCAAGATTTCAAGATGCAACTATTATTTTATAAAAAAAATTTAAAAAAAATATTGCACGATCAAAAAAGACGTTCATGCCTTACTTTCATTTCACTTTTTTTTTATAAAAAATATCTCTATCAACTGCTCTATTTTTCAAAATAATAATTAAAATATTAATATTTCATTTACAAAATAAGTCCTCATATCTGTTCTGCTGAATAATTTATCTTTATTTTACCAAATTTAAAACCTTCAACTTTCAATCAATATATATTCAATTTTTAAATTTATTGTTTCATATATTATATCCATCAAAATAATTTAATTAATAATTAATTAAAATAAGCATGAATAAGATCAATGCTAATTAATTAATTATGTAGTGTCGAACTTGATTATGAGCATGAAACTTATCTTGGACCTGACAACAATAATGTCTAATGAGCTCATAATAAATTGAAAGTAGATATAAAGAAGTCGGAATCCATAATACCTTGCCCCGGTTATATGGTATAACTAAACAGACGTTAAGTTATTATTTAGATATTTGTAGTTTAATTTTTAATTATGATATATTTTATAAGAAAATAAATGAAGCGCGCAATGGTATGATCACAAGATATTCAGGAGTTTTTCGACCCAACTATCTTCGATATTGTCCAACTTTATCTTGAGCTCTCTAATGATCTCCCAGTTGACCACTTCTACTTGGTCGTCTTGAGAATAAGCGACTAAGGTGAAGATCTGATGAATACCTAGTCCTGCAAACCACTCTCTGAGTTTGTGCCTTACAAACTGCCTGTCATTATCCGATACCAATTTATAAGGAATGTCATACCTGCACACTATGACTTTTCATGGGGTCTTCATCACGGTGGCTTCCGTGATACACGCAAGTGGCTCAACCTTGACTCATTTGGAGAAGTAGTTGACTAATACCAATAAAAACTTCTTCTGTTGAGGTTCGATCGGGAAAAGACCCACAATATCTATTCCCCACTTGTCGAAGGGGTATGAGACAATGGAGGCTCGAAGTAATTCAGTCGGGCGGTAAGTTATATGTTGATGCTTTTAACAAGCTTCACACCCGACAATAAATTTGGTAGCATCTGCTTGCAACGTGGGCTAAAAATATCCCGCCAGAATAATCTTTCTAGCCATGGATCTTCCCCCAATATGTTTTCCACATATGCCTTCATGAACCTCCCGCATGATGTAATCAAACTCCCCTAGACCAATACACTCGAGCAATGATTGGGTGAATGCTCTTTTATATAACTGTTCTCCAACTAACGTGAATCTGGAAGCCCTGCGACGGAAGAGTTGAACTTCTTTATTACTCGTCGACACTGTTCCATTGCATAGGAATTCCACATAAGGTTCTCTCCAATCAGGAAATACAGCGCCAACAGTTTCTTCTTCAATCTGGGCCACGACTCCTTCTAGAGCACTAGGCTCTTCCAGCGTCCATAGTGCAAGGGAGTTTGCAAATTTGGCTAGCACGTCTGCCTTTACATTATCCGCTCGAGATATCTTCTGTAGAATGACTTCAGTGAAAGAAGATTTCAATTGCTCATATATGACCACATACCTTTCTAGACGCTCATTTTTAACTTCAAACTCTCCTTTTAACTGTTGGGTCACCAGCTAAGAGTCTAAATGCAACACAACCCGAGCAACCCCCACTTGTTTGGTTGCTTGGAACGCAGCTAGTATCACCTTATATTCAGCTTCATTATTGGTAGCTCGGAAGTTGGATAGATAATTGTACCACGTCTTCCCTAGGAGAAATCATCAGAACCCCGCCCCCACTATGTTTGTTATTAGATGAGCCATCAACATAAATATGTTAGATCGATGTCGGTTGCTAGAGGGGGTGAATAGCACTTTTCGACTTTCTTCTACCTAAGTTGTTAGGTGCGCAAGCGGAAATACAAACAAAACAATAAACAATAAGAAAACAATGCTAACAAGAGAGATTTTACTTGGTATCCACCCCTAAGGGTGACTAATCCAAGAATCCTTCGGTGGATCACTCCTCGGATAACCTCCGGCTAGCCCTTATCACTCCTTGTGGTTGGAGAAACATCGCCACTGTAGGATCGATGCACGTGAGAGGGGGGGTGAATCACGTGACTTTTTTAAAAAATTAGAGCGCTTTAAAAAGCGTGCACAGCGGAAAAAATAAAACATGAACGAAAAACCAATACAAACGACACAGGTAGTTTTACTTCGTTCGGAGCCTTCGGCGACTCCTACTCGAAGGCCCAGGTCCCTCGGACCTTTCCGTTGGGCAATCCACTAAAACTCTCTACCGGTAAACCCCGATAGAGTAGGCGAGTACAAAAGTTGAAAGTGTGACAACCCCACACTTTCAAGTAATTAAATGCAAGAAATAAAAATTGCGTTACCCAACAACTTAGAAGATCTCCTAGATGGGCTCAGATGTTGGGGTTGAAGTTCCGGCAGCGATCAAACGTGAACACGTCATAGCTTGGACCGCAGCAGGAGAGTTTGGAAGAGAGAGCACTTGAAAAGTTTTTTTTTCAGAAAAATATTTCGATCTCCCTTCAAGCTCTACAACAAGGCTTTTTATAAGGGGCTCTCGAGCTTTTTGGGTCTCATCCAGATCCTATTCACGTGTGCTCCTTATCCAATATTTGAAGCGGCACAATCCAATCTCCTGCGTCGACTGGAATTTTATCCTCACGTGGCTTCACAAGTTTTAGCAATTAAAAATTAATTCAAAGGAGACTTTGTTTCTATCCTCATGCTTCACCGAAAAATATGAATTAATAAACAATTAAATAAGATGTAACAAAATGGATAGGAATTAATTTAACAAGAAGTGAACAAGTTTTAGCAAATTAAAAATTAATTCAAAGGAGATTTGTTTCTATCCTCATGCTTCACCGAACAAAGCATGAATTAATAAACAATTAAATAAGATGTAACTAAGTAATTAAACGAAATGGATATGACTTAATTTACACAAGAAGTGTTTTGTAGCTTAGTCCATATATCAAACAAACCCTGTAAGATAATGTTATCAAATATATTGGAGTAAAATATATTCATAGTTAATTAGACCCTGTCTCCTAGACCAGGATCTAACCAGGCCTCAACTTAGATCACCCAAATGGGTCTAAATTGGACCGCGCCTAAAGTCCCATAAATGGACTCGTCCTCACTGGTTCGCTCCTCCAGTGACTTACCTCACTTACCCTTTGTGCAGCTTTACTTGACTTCTTGACCCACCAGGACTTCCTGCCAAGGCTCAACCACCCTGGTCTTCCTGTCAAGTCTCAACCAACTTGGTCTTCAGCCAGTTGTCAGGTCCCGCGGACCCAACTGGACTTCCCGCCAGGACTCAACCATCCTGGACTTCAGCCTGGTGTCTGGTCCTAAGTCTTTCAACCCTGCACACTTAGTAAAGAGGTTAAAAATCAACAACCCTAACTTTAACCACTTTGTCATACATCAAAACCCGAGTTTGACCGTTAGTGCAAACTGCACCAACAATCTCCCCCTTTTTGATGTATTGACAACTCAGGTTAAAGTTAGAAAAAAAACAGCAGATATGAACTTGCATAAACATGCAAACAATATAACACAAGCATAGGTATGAAAGTTACAGCACACAAGAAAGCAGAGGTAAATAAATGTGAAATAAGCATGTTGTTTGCAATTTTCTAACCCTTTTACCCTACTCTCCCCCTTTGTCATTCATTAAAAAAGATATAAGCATAACAAGTTTAAGTGAGTAGAAATATAGGCTAAGTGTTAAAAAAAAACTAGTCTTAAATCTATTAACTTAGCTTTCAAAAAAAAAATTCTTTCAAAAAAGATTTTTTTCAGAAAATATAATATCAATCTTAATAAAAAAAATATTTTTAGGGATTAGCTGGAACTCCCTCTCAATCTTTATCAACTTTTATCAAAATTTTCAAATGTGTTTTGTCAAAAATGACATTTTGAAAAAGTATTTTGACCTCTGCTCCCCCTGGACCAAGTAATGATTGTAGTCCCTTTTCATGTGTCTAACCCTAGTTACTGACTAACTATCTAGATGATAGTAGTGTTCACTGGGTTAGTCAAGTCAAGTAATAATGTCTAGCTCAGATTTTAGTGCAAGACTACTTGACTTGATCACTGTAATGTTGGCATTTTACGCCCAGACTTACTGTGATGCACTGACTTAAGCATTCGGAAGTCCAGGCAGTATCCTATGCATCTCACAACCGTTCTATGTTTTTGCAAACACAAACAAGTTAATCTTAATGTGTTTTGTGAGATGCGGCTACCTAAATCTATAGGTTCATGCAATTCTAGGGGTCAAGCTTAGGCTAAGTCTGCCAGTTTTGAAAATCAAATTTTGAAAGACAATAAAGTTCTTGAAAAACAAGTTTGAAAAGTCCGTGTTTAAGTTAAATTTTGAAAGACAATAAACTTTTGAAAAACAAGTTTGAAAAATCCATGTTTTTAAACTCACAAGCTTAATTAGTTAAACCAAAAGTCAACTTAAGCTTATCAGGTCAGTCCTAGTCTATAACACACATTCCTATTAACCTTCTTAAGTTGCTAAATTCAGATTCAGGAAGTGGTTTGGTAAATATATCAGCTAGGTTAGACTTAGATTCAACATGGTTAAGTTCAATTTCTCCTTTATTTACATGATCTCTGACAAAATGGTGTTTGATTTCTATATGTTTGTCCTAGAGTGGTGGATTGGGTTTTTGGTTAAATTGATTGAACTTAGGTTATCTATAAAAATTTTGACTTGTTTAAAATCTAAGTGAAGGTCCTTTAGGGTATGCATCATCCAGCTATGTACTCAGCTTCAGTGGTGGATAGGGCAACACAGTGTTGTTTTCTACTAAACCAACTAACTAGTGAGGGTCCTAGAAGTTGGCATCCACCACTGGTACTTTTTCTGTCTAATTTACAGCCAGCATAGTCTGAGTCAGAATATCCAATAAGCTCAAACTGGGCTGTTCTAGGGTACCAAATTCCTAATCTTTCTGTTCCTTTAAGGTACCTAAATATTCTTTTAACTAGGGTTAGGTGTGACTCTTTAGCACATGTTTGATACCTAGCACACATACTAACTACAAAAAGAATATCAGGTCGACTTGCAGTTAAGTAAAGTAGGCTTCCTATAGCACTTCTATAGTACTTTAAGGTCAACAGGTTTGCCTTTTGGGTCACTATCTATAGTTTGATTGGTAGTCATTGGTGTCTTAATCTCTTTTGTATTATCCATTCCAAATTTTCTAAGTAGTTCTTTTGTGTATTTTTGTTGATAGACAAAGGCACCCTCACTAGTCTGTTTTATTTGTAGCCCTAAAAAGAAAGTTAATTGACCTACTAAACTCATTTCAAATTCAGTTTCCATTATCGTTGTGAAATCTTGTAAAAAGTCTGAGTTAGTTGAGCCAAATACTATATCATCTACATATACTTGGGCTACAAAAATACCATTTTTTAGGGTTTTAACAAATAGTGTTGGGTCAATTTTGCCTTGGTTAAAACCTTTTGAAACTAAGTAGTTAGACAGTCTTTCATACCAGGCCCTAGGTGCTTGCTTAAGTCCATATAGGGCTTTTTTAAGTCTAAAGACATAGTCAGGGTGTTCTAAACTTTCAAAACCAGGGGGTTGACCTACATAAACCTCTTCTTTAATTAGGCCATTTAGGAAGGCTGACTTAACATCCATTTGATAAAGCTTAAATCCCTTATGGGCTGCATAACTTAAGAGCATTCTAATGGATTCAAGTCTAGCTACAGGGGCATAGGTTTCATCATAATCAAGACCTTCTACTTGGCTAAACTCCTTAGCTACTAGCCTAGCCTTATTTCTTACTGTTTCACCTTGTTCATTAAGTTTATTTCGAAAAACCCATTTGGTTTCAATAAACTTTTTGTTTTTAGGTAAGGGTACTAAATCACAGACTTGACTACGTTCAAATTGAGCTAACTCCTCTTGCATGACAATGATCCAATCAGGGTCAAGTAAGGATTCTTCTATAGACTTAGGTTCAATTTTGGAAATCAGAGCTATCTGACTAAGATTTCTAAAGGCTGATCTAGTCTGAACCCTTAGTTCTGGATCACCCATGATTTGATCAGTTGGGTGGGCTGAGCTAACTCGAACAGTTCTGGGTTGGTTAGGTTCAGTTTCAGGTGTGGGTTCAGTTAGATCATCGTTTTGGTCCTCAATTGGCCTTTCATCAGGGTTAGTACTGGATCTAACAAAGTCAATTGGTTGGTAGGTAGTATGATCAGAGTTATTTGGGTCAAATTTTTCATCAAGTTTTACATTTGTAGTTTCTTCAATTTTTAGGGTAATTTTGTTATAAACTCTATAGGCTCTACTAGTAAGGGAATAACCTACAAAGATACCTTCCTCAACCTTAGAAGTAAATTTTCCTAAGTGATCTCTAGTATTTAAGATATAGACTTTACATCCAAATACTTTAAGGTATTTAATGTTAGGTTGTTTGTTATAATAGATTTTAAAGGAGGTCTTTCCTAGGTTTTTAATTATAGTTATTCTATTTTGTACATAACAAGCTGTACTAACAGCCTCAGCCCAAAGGTATTTAGGTGAGTTGTATTCATTTAGCATTGTTCTAGCTGCTTCTTGTAGTGTTCTATTTTTTCTTTCTACAACTCCATTTTGTTGAGGTGTTTTAGGGCAAGAGAATTCGTGATGGTAGCCATTTTCTAGACAAAATTGATTAAATTTGTGATTTTTGAATTCTCCGCCATTATCGCTCCTAAGTCTTTTGATTTTAATCCCTTTTTCATTTTCTGTTAATTTACAAAATTGAGTGAGTGTATCAAAAGTTTCATCTTTATTTTTTAAGAATTTTACCCAGGTAAATCTTGAATAGTCATCTATAATTACTAGGCAGTATAGGTTCCCATTAATTGATTTAACCACATGTGAGTCAAATAGGTCTAGGTGAATTAATTCCAGAATTGACTTGGTTTGAGTTTGATTAGTTGGTTTGTGGGTTGACCTAGTTTGTTTTCCTTGTTGACAAGCATTACATAAGGTTGACTCAATGTTAGATAACTTTGGTAGGCCTCTAATAAACCATTTAGTTTAGGTAGTTTTCTGAAGTGAGTGTGTGAAAGTCTCCTATGCCAGAGCCAAGTCTCATCCTTATGGGTTAAGAGGCAGTTTTCTAAGGGACATGTTAACTTAATTTCATAAATGTTATTGTGCCTAAGTCCTCTAAGTGTGATGTTTGAGTTGTCATTGTGTTTGATCAGACATTCATTGGATAGGAACCTAACCTTATAACCAGTGTCACACAATTGGCTAATGCTTAGTAAATTGAAGTTGAAATTTTCAACAAGTAATACATTTGTTATTATGAAATCAGACTCAAGTTCAATATTGCCTAGGCCAATTACCTTAAGTTTACCGTTGTTTCCAAAAGCAACGGTCCCTAGTCTTTTGTACTTGAGTTCTGTAAATTTGGTGGGATCCCCAGTCATGTGTCTGGAGCATCCACTGTCAATGATCCATTTGTTTTCCTACAGTTAAGTAAAAGGTTTAGACCTTAGGTTAAGTTTTTAAATTTTAAAAAAAATTTAAGAAGATTTAAAAACTTGAGTTTGAATTTTAAATTTGAGTTATGTTAATTTTGATTTTGAATTTGATTTTTATTTTTGAATTTGAATTTTATTTGAATTTGAATTTTATTTTTTGAATTTGAATTTGAATTTTAATTTTTGAATTTGAATTTTATTTTTTGAATTTGAATTTGAATTTGAATTTTTGAATTTTTTGAATTTGAATTTGAATTTTAATTTTTGAATTTGAATTTGAATTTGAATTTGAATTTTTGAATTTGAATTTTATTTTCTGAATTTGAATTTGAATTTTAATTTTTGAATTTGAATTTGAATTTTAATTTTTGAATTTGAATTTTATTTTTTGAATTTGAATTTGAATTTTAATTTTTGAATTTGAATTTTATTTTTTGAATTTGAATTTGAATTTGAATTTTTGAATTTGAATTATATTTTTTTTTGAATTTGAATTTGAATTTTAATTTTTGAATTTGAATTTGAATTTTAATTTTTTGAATTTGAATTTGAATTTAAGTTTGAAAGTTGAGTTATCAATCAATAATTTGAATTTGGTTATCCTTATTCATCTCACTCGGTCTAAGTCATCAATCAAGGGAGTCCTATGATTTTGTGAGATGATTTTGAGTTTGTTTAGAAAAGTTAACTTGACCTTGTGTTAGATCCAAGTTTAACAAGTAGTAATTTAAAAGTACACTTCAATAATTGGCTTCCAGGCCATGGCGAGGCACAGTGGCCTTCTTTGGCCGAAGCCTTATTGGAGCAACAACCATTTTCTAGGCAAAGCCGCTTAAAGAAGTTGGACTTTTAACTTACTCATTGAAAACCCTGGTACTAAATAGTACAAGAGTCAAATTAACTTTGAAGCTAGTCCTAAGTGCCTACCTGGGCAAAGGCTGATTTTGAGGTGCCAACTAGTTTGGAGCCTCCCCCTAAATTGTAGACTGGGTGTCTAGGGTCAATGTAATGGATGTCCCTTTTTGGGACATAAAATTGATTCTGACCTACTTGCTTTGTTAGATAAGCTTTCGGAACCCACGCTTTTCGTTGATTTTTGCGGGGGTAGATAAAGGAGATAAAGGATCTTTGGGTCGATCTTGATTTATATCCTATCCCAGATTTGTTGTACATGCCCTTTTGTGATCCAAGAATAAGGTCAAGTTTCTTGGATTGGGTTGTGAAAGTTGCTAGTAGATCCTTAAGTTTTAGGACTTCGCCCTTTAGGGTTGTGAAGTGTCCTTTTCTGTTGCAGCCGAAGCAGGTTATTTTACTTTTGTCTTCACTGCTGGTGGGCTTCATTATCCTCTGGAGGTCCTTTCTTGAGAACTGGCTTTTCTTTTTGGCGAAGACCTTTCTTACTAGGTTGACCATTTGTTCCTCATCATCTGAGTCTGAGTCTGACTCTTCTTCTGATTCTTGAATTTTCTTCTTTGACTTACCTTCTTTTGAGGAACCTGCAAATAAGGCAAACTCTTTCTCGGCCTTGGCGTTAGTCTGTTCGTGCAGTTCTAATTCACAAAACAATTCATCTAAATTAATTTTAGAAAGGTTCCTAGAAATTTTATAAGCATCTATAATAGATGCCCATAGTGAATTTCTAGGGAACGCATTTAAAGCATACCTTATGATGTCTCTGTTTTCTTGTTTGTGCCCGATTAGGTGGAGTCCATTTAGTATGTCCTTGATCCGGGCGTGAAGTTGGCTTGCAGATTCTCCTTCCTGCATTTTTATGTTAAATAACCTATTTAAAAGTAAATCCCTTTTTGTTACCTTTGCATCAGAGGTGCCTTCATATAGTTCAATCAGTTTGTCCCAGAGCTCTTTGGCAGATTCAGTTGGGCCGATACGGTTCAATTCCTCTTTTGTTAGTCCGCACTGGAGGGTGTTCTGCGCCTTGTACTCAGTCTGGGCCTTTCTCTTCATATCAAGGTTCCATCTGTCAGGCTTAGTGGTGCATTGTTTCCCTCGTCCATTGGTGGTTCGTAGCCAGATTGCACCGCGAACCATTAATCCATGTCTGTCTTTAGGTACACCTCCATTCTTCGTTTCCAGTAAGGGAAGTCTTCCCCATTGAAGAGTGGAGGACGGGCAGTGCTAAACCCTTCACCTTGAGCCATCTGAAATAGACCACACAAAAACTTGTCCCAAGACTAGGTCTTGGATTAGTAGTGTGGTAGGAAAAGGAGAAGAAAGAGAAAGAGCGACTCGAAATGGTGTTGCACCAAATTCGAGTAAAATCAAACGAACGAAAAAAAATAATCCAAATCTAGGCAACAATACCTAATTTAGATCATGTGTAGCGAAAAACCAAAAATCGAAAAAAGAACTGGATTTTCCCCGGCTCTTATGGTGGTTGCACCGATACAGAGCGTACCAGGCTCTGATACCACTTGTAGGATCGATGCACGTGAGAGGGGGGGTGAATCACGTGACTTTTTTTAAAAATTAGAGCGTTTTAAAAAGCGTGCACAGCGGAAAAAATAAAACACGAACGAAAAACTAATACAAACGACACAGGTAGTTTTACTTCGTTCGGAGCCTTCGGCGACTCCTACTCGAAGGCCCAGGTCCTTCGGACCTTTCCGTTGGGCAATCCACTAAAACTCTCTACCGGTAAACCCCGATAGAGTAGGCGAGTACAAAAGTTGAAAGTGTGACAACCCCACACTTTCAAGTAATTAAATGCAAGAAATAAAAATTACATTACCCAACAACTTAGAAGATCTCCTAGATGGGCTCAGATGTTGGGGTTGAAGTTCCGGCAACGATCAAACGTGAACACGTCGTAGCTTGGACCGCAGCAGGAGAGTTTGGAAGAGAGAGAACTTGAAAAGTTTTTTTTTCAGAAAAATATTTCGATCTCCCTTCAAGCTCTACAACAAGGCTTTTTATAGAGGGGCTCTCGAGCTTTTTGGGTCTCATCCAGATCCTATTCACGTGTGCTCCTTATCCAATATTTGAAGCGGCACAATCCAATCTCCTGCGTCGACTGGAATTTTATCCTCACGTGGCTTCACAAGTTTTAGCAATTAAAAATTAATTCAAAGGAGACTTTGTTTCTATCCTCATGCTTCACCGAAAAATATGAATTAATAAACAATTAAATAAGATGTAACAAAATGGATAGGAATTAATTTAACAAGAAGTGAACAAGTTTTAGCAAATTAAAAATTAATTCAAAGGAGATTTGTTTCTATCCTCATGCTTCACCGAACAAAGCATGAATTAATAAACAATTAAATAAAATGTAACTAAGTAATTAAACGAAATGGATAGGACTTAATTTACACAAGAAGTGTTTTGTAGCTTAGTCCATATATCAAACAAACCCTGTAAGATAATGTTATCAAATATATTGGAGTAAAATATATTCATAGTTAATTAGACCCTGTCTCCTAGACCAGGATCTAACCAGGCCTCAACTTAGATCACCCAAATGGGTCTAAATTGGACCGCGCCTAAAGTCCTATAAATGGACTCGTCCTCACTGGTTCGCTCCTCCAGTGACTTACCTCACTTACCCTTTGTGCAGCTTTACTTGACTTCTTGACCCACCAGGACTTCCTGCCAAGGCTCAACCACCCTGGTCTTCCTGTCAAGTCTCAACCAACTTGGTCTTCAGCCAGTTGTCAGGTCCCGCGGACCCAACTGGACTTCCCGCCAGGACTCAACCATCCTGGACTTCAGCCTGGTGTCTGGTCCTAAGTCTTTCAACCCTGCACACTTAGTAAAGAGGTTAAAAACCAACAACCCTAACTTTAACCACTTTGTCATACATCAAAACCCGAGTTTGACCGTTAGTGCAAATTGCACCAACAGCCACAACACCTCGACAATATCTGAGCACTTAGACTACTATTTGGCTCTTACCCAAAGCCAAATTCGTCAAACCTTTCAGCCAACACGAAGTCCTCTTAAATAGAACTAAGGTTGAAACCCTCGCCACCAGTCGACTACTCCAAGGGCAGTCGACTGGTCCCACTGAAAATCGACCATTGCAACCCCAACGTTCAAATTTTCAGCTAACACACCAGCCGGTACCAGTCGACTGCTCCCAGAACAGTCGACTGGTCCAGAGCTGACTGCCTTCTGTGAGTTTTATCAGTCGACTGCCCCAAGAGCAATCGACTGGTTCACTCACACACCTAAGGTTTCCCTTCCCGAGTACACTTCTCTCAGCACTCGAACCTAGGATTTCCCGAGTAAAATCACTCAGCACTCGTACCCTCACGACTCAGCTGACTCCTCACCAGCAGCCTCGACTATTGCCTTCGCGCCCTCTTCATCTTTGGCTCCCGTCTCTCGAATGCACATAAGCCTCCAGCTTGCCTCCATGCCATCCTTCATGCATGCCTCGAAGTCCGCGCCCCTCGGCTCATCGTCCCTGCTATACCAAGGTCCCTCAGGTGCGCACACAAGCTTCCAGCTTGTCTCAATGCCACCCACCCTACCGAAGCCGTCCAGCCAAGTCAATATGTGTAACCTGTACATCCTGCACACTCACATACACATATTAGATCACAAGGTAAAAAACCTAACTTAAACCCTTTGCCCAAACATCAAAACACAAGGTCACTCCGGACCTTAGATTGCCTCAACAAAATCTTCCACACTTTATTAGCTTTAGGTCTTGGTACAGCTTCGAGCATAAAGTCAACTAGAGCTTGAGCTTTGATAGTGGTTCAGTGGTGGTACACAATTCCATACTCACTCAACTCTGCTGTCGACTTTATCAATCGTCTCGAGCCCTCTGGATTTGTGAGGATACTCCCGAGTGGATTGTTAGTAAACATCACGATGGAATGTGCAAAAAAATATGGTCTCAACTTTTATGTCATTAATACTAAGACATATGTCAACTTCTCCAGGTTAGTATACCGAGTCTCTGCCTTTTTAAGGAGGTACCCAAAGAAATAGATAGGATACTAAGCAATACATTCTTCACGAATAAGCGTAGAACCTACAACTTGCTCAGTTATAGATAAGTAGATAAACATCGTTTCTCCTCCGAATGGCTTATATAGGATAGGGAGTTCAGAAAAGTACACTTTTAAATCTGTAAAAGTCTTCTCGCATTGGTTATCCCATTCGAATTTGACAGCTTTCCTTAGGATCTTAAAGAAAGGTAAAGTTTTGTCAGCAGATCTGGATATGAACTGGGACAGGGTTGTAATTATGTCATTAAGCCGTTGTATGTCTTTGAAATTACGAAGGGATGACATGTTGAGGATATCTTGCTCTTTCTAGGAATTAGCCTCAATTTCTCTCTTTATTACCGTGTACCTGAGGAACCTGTTGGTGCAGGAAGCCCCATATCGAACCTTGTTTTGATATTGGCAAAAGATTCAAAGTTAAGTATCATTTGTGATCTAATAAAGTTAATCAAGTGTGCATGAAAGTCCTAGTTAATCTAGGCAATAAGTCATGACCGCGGGCTGGGCAATTAAGTCCTGGCATAAGGTTGGGTTATAAGTTCTGGTCGTGGACTGGGCACTAAGACCTGCTCGAGGGCTGGGTACCGAAGACCTGGTTCGAGGAATTGGGCACTAAGACCTGGCCGAGGGTTGGACATCGAAGACCTGGTTCAAGGAATTGGGCACTAAGTCCTGATCACGGACTGGGCACGAAGACTTGGTGAGTAAAATTGGGCAAAAGTCCAACCGGAGGAGCCGGTTGGCAAAACGGTAAATTCTCCTGAGAGGAGTAGGTGAGGACACGTTCTCCGTCGAGGGAACAGTAGACATCAGTTCGACCTAGGGTTCCATTTGGGAGACCCGAAGTTAGAACTAAGACAGCTACGACTGTAAATATTGACTAATATTCTTGCTTTGTATGTTTTGGGAACTAACCTTGGTTGCAGGGACCGAAGGGATGTGTTGTTGCAGCTCAGAACGCCCCAAAGGAAAGGGGCATGCAGCTGGGCTAGGCGCCCAGGAGGTCCCGGGCGCCCAAGGTCAAAGCCAAAACAACAAGGAAGCAAGAACGCTTCAAAACCACACTGGGTTAGGCGCCCCAGAGGTCCCGGGCGCCCAAGGTCAAAGCCAAAGAGGTAATCGAAGCAAATCAGCCACGAAGCCAGCGGGCCAAGTCAAGCTAGGCGCCCAAGAGGTCCCGGGCGCCCTAGTCAGCTTCAGAGGCCGAGTCAAAGGGGATAAGCGCTGACCAAGCTGCGGATTGAGTTTTCCGCAGATGAAGGCACGTGTCAGGCGCCCCCGACGTCTCAGGCGCCCCCAGGAGCACTATAAAAG
>JAGFNQ010000124.1:313650-410482 GCA_024364735.1 Boesenbergia rotunda
AGAGTTCTCGAGAACACGAAACTCGTGGCTTTGCGAAGTCATCCCGAAGATACTCGGCGTTACGCGAATAGAGGCGGAGCTTCCGAGGGGCGCTTATGGTTGGATCTCGTCCCTTCCTTCGAGTTACGCGAGGTAACAAGTAAATTAGTTTACGTTTCTGCAAAATTTTAAATATATGATCATGTCTACACAAGATAAGGTTGCATGCTTAGATGTGTGGTTAAATAATTTGAGAAATTAATTATGCTAAACCTTTCGCTGCACGTAATTAATTTTAAAATTACGAACCGCACCATGTCAACATGCACCCGGTCCCAACAGTGGTATCAGAGCCGGTTAGTGTTCGATATAATCATATAATTGTTTTGTAGAAAACTTTGTCATGATCTCAATTTTGGAAATTTTTCAATTATGGAAACTTTCCAATTATGGTAAATTTTATATTTAGGAATTTCAAAGTTTGGAAATCCTCATGAAATTTCGCAAACTTTTGAAATATCTCTGTTTCTGAAATTTTATGATAATTGTGAAAACTTTCCATTTTTAGAAACTTTCCAATTTTGGAAATTTCCTATTTTGGAAATTTTCAATTTGGAAATACGTAAGTTTTCTTTGTACCAGAAACATACAATTATTCTGAAAATTTTTATTTTTGGAAACTTTCCATTTATGCAAAGCTCACAATTTTGGGCACTTTCTTTCAAGAAAGTCTAGACAAATTATGAGAATATTAATTGGCATTTAAATTCATAATTGGAAATTAAATTATTTACAAAATTCTTTATTTTGGATTGAGCCTCGAGGAGCCGTCCAATTTAAAGTTAGTTGTTATAATTAAATTTCCTAAATTGAATTTAAATTGTCAAATGTTTAATTTGGATTGAGCCTCGGGGAGCCGTCCAAACTATATTATCAATAAATTCTTATTTTGGATTGAGCCTCGGGGAGCCGTCCAAATTAAGTTATTTATTGATATTAATTTTCCATAAATAAATTATGTGATCAAATCTTGGACATTTTTGAGGTGATTCTCAAATGATAATTTCTTTATTTGATTTATGAGGTAATGCTCTTACATATTATTGTCTCCAAAATTAATTAGGAAAATTGTTTCCTATAGAGTATATTTCCTTAAATAAGATTTTCATGAAAATAATATGTGGTTGAATTAAGGGAATCTGTCTCTCAATTTAATAAGATTTGATTTAGAGAAATCAAAGTCTTAAACATATTATTTCCGAAATTGATTATGACAATTTAGGAAATTGTTTCCCAAAATAATTCCTTGAATAAATGTGAAATTAGAATTAGAAATCCGGTTCCTAATTCAATTAATGAGACTTGATAAATTAAGTCACATACATACTTTATTAAGGAAATCGTTAGTACATGACATAATTATATGTCATGAATGTGCTTAAAAGAAAAGGATGAGACCCAAACCCCTTACAAAATATTAAGGCCAACACCTTCCATTAATATGGTTAGAACCGGAGTTTTGTTTCTCGTTTGGGTTGATGGACACATCCATGCCCGGCTTGAACCTCAACATGTTCAAACCATGGAATTAGTTTATGATTAATATAGTTGGAGTCAGAGGTCAATCCTTAGTTTTGGTTGTTGGACACATCCAAGCCTGACTAAACGGTTGAATGAGCTCCAACCATATTAAAACTATTTCTTGATTAATGGGTCAGCCTTAAGCTTGGAGCATCGATTTGTTGTGCCACAGCCAAGGTCGATGTAAAGAGAGGTGCAGTTGGGTGCTATGTATATTGTTGCATACTTGTTAATGAGTTAACAACCCAATGATTTATGCAAACATTCAATTAGTTGATAGCATAATGTGATAGTTACATATATGTAATATGTAATCGGTATAATTACCTACCTTCATAGCTAAGAATACTTGATGGCCCCAGCCATGGTTGTTCTTATCTATGGATGGATATCAACCTATTTGAAGATGTTCCTATGATCTCCCGAATTGATAAAAAGGGTTATTCAATTCGAAAAATAAATAGGATTTAATGAATGTATATTGATGCATTTTTATCATTCTCATCACATAACCTCAATTTGTATTTCTAGGATAATCACTTGATCATGTCTTCTCTGAATTTGCGTTCCATTTTGGACACCAATAAGTTAACTAAGGACAAAAGGATTGAAAAAGCACCAAAAGGCACTTGCCATCATTGTGGCAAGGAGGGCCACTAGCAAGAAACTGCAAGGTTTATCTTGAGTCCTTGAAGAAGAAGGCATCCGATGCCCCATCCTCTTCAGGCATCTTCGTTATTGAATGTCACTCTATTTCCTCGTACACCTGGGTACTTGATACTGGGTGTAGCTCACATATATGTAATGACATACAGGAGCTAAGGAATAGAAGAAGACTCGTCAAGGGAGAAGCGAATTTGCAAGTTGGAAATGGAGCAAAGATTGTTGCTACTGCCATCGGAACATATTTTCTAAAGCTCCCTACTGGGCTTGTCTTAGAATTGGATAATTGTTATTTTGTTCCTTCGTTAATAAAGAACATTGTATCTATTTCATGCTTGAATGAAAAGGGTTACCATTTAACTTTTAGTAACAATTGCTGTTACATAACTTTAAATGGTGTTCTTTATGGGACCGAAACTTTATGCAATGGTATCTACACGTTAGATTTATCCGGTGACATTTTCAATATCGAAGTTAGCAACAAACGTGCTCGAATAGATAATCAAATAGACTCCTACATGTAGCCTTGTCGTCTTGGCCATATAAGTAAGAAACGCATGACCAAATTACACCGATGTGGAATTCTGGAATCATTTGAACCCGGTTCATTTGATACATGCGAATCATGCTTAAAAGGCAAGATGGCCAAATTACCCTTTTCCGGAAAAGGTAAACTAGTGGGAGAATTGCTTGGTCTAATACATACTGATGTATGTGGACCAATGTCAACTCTTGCACAAGGAGGCTATAGCTACTTCATTACCTTTATCGATGATCACTCACGATTCGGGTATGTGTTCTTAATGAAACACAAATCTGAAGCTTTTGAGAAATTCAAAGAGTTCAGAAGTGAAGTAGAGAAACAGCTTGGCAAAAGTATTAAGATACTTCGATCCGATCGGGGTGGTGAATACTTAAGTCAAGAGTTTCAAGATTATCTTAGGGACAATGGGATATTGTCTCAATGGACTCCGCCATATACACCACAGCATAATGGTGTATCTGAGAGGCGTAACCGAACCTTGATGACATGGTTAGATCTATGATGAATCATGCAACTCTTCCAAAATCCTTTTGGGGCTATGCGCTTAAGAAAGCTGTTTACTTGCTAAACAGAGTCCCGACCAAGTATCTCTACTACTCCATATGAGACGTGGAATAGTAAGAAACCTCATTTATCTCACCTAAAGATATGGGGTTGTCCTGCTTATGTAAAGCGGACTATATCAGACAAATTGGATGCTAAGTCTGATAAATGTCTATTTATTGGATACCCTAAGGAAACGAAGGGTTACCAATTCTATCATCCCTTGGAACAAAAGGTGTTTGTTTCAAGGCATGTTGTATTTCTAGAAAAAGAATTTCTTTTACAAGAAAACAGTGGGAGTAGCATTGAACTTGAAGAAGTTCAAGAAACTCCAATAGACATTACAGAGACACCTAGTCTAGACCCACAACCGATAACTCATAATGATGAGCTATCAGTTGAACCTAGAACAACACCACTTCTTCGTAGGTCTGATAGGACACGCAATATTCCAGAGAGATACAGATTTCTCATAAGTGAATCGAACGACGTGTTACTCATTAACAATGACGAACCTATCAATTATGAAGATGTTCTGAAAAATTCAGAAAGGGATAAATGACTTGAAGCCAAGAAGTCGGAAATGGATTCCATGTACGAAAATCAAGTATGGGACTTGGTTAACCACCTAAAGAGGGTGCAAGTGGGTTTTCAAGAAGAAAACCGACATGGAAGGTAATGTTGTTACCTTTAAGGCTAGATTAGTGGCAAAGGATATCGTCAGAAACAAGGAATTGATTATGACGAAACCTATTCGCCAGTAGCTATGCTTAAATCCATTCGGATCCTCCTAGCCATAGCAGCTCATTATGATTATGAGATATGGCAAATGGATATGAAAACAGCTTTCCATAATGGAAACCTGCTTGAGGATATATACATGATACAACCTGAAGGTTTCACAACGGTTGATAAAACCAAAGTATGCAAGCTTCGATGATCCATATATGGACTAAAGCAAGCATCCAGGAGCTGGAACATCCATTTTGATGAGACAATCAAAGAGTTTGATTTCTCACAAAATCCTGACGAACCTTGTGTGTACAAGAAGGTTAGTGGGAGTGCAGTCATATTCCTAATGTTATATGTCGATGACATATTACTTATAGGAAATAATATATCAGTCTTACAGTCAGTTAAAATTTGGTTGTCCAAAACTTTCTCCATGAAAGACCTGGGAGAAGCAACCTATATCCTTGGGATTAGAATCTATAGAGATAGATCAAAATGATTGCTTGGTCTTTCACAGTTTACATATATAGACCGAGTGCTAAAAGGGTTTAGCATGTCGGAATCCAATAAAGGTTACCTTCCCATCAGGCATGGGATCAACCTTTCGAAGTCTATGTGTCCGCGCACAGAAGATGAGAGGATTTGCATGAATAAGATTCCTTATGCATCCGCGATAGGATCTATCATGTATGCTAGATTTTGTACTAGGCCCGATGTATCGTATGCTCTGAGCGTCACAAGCAGATACCAGTCTGATCCAGGAATGGATCATTGGGCGGCTGTCAAGACAATCCTCAAGTACTTAAGAAGAACTAAGGATGTGTTCCTAATATCTGGAGAAGGTGATATGATAATACGTGGGTATACAGATGCCAGTTTCCAGACAGATAAGGATGACTCCAAATCTTAGTCTAGATAAGTATTTATTGTGAATGTAGGCGCAATAAGTTGGAAGAGTTCCAAGCAAGACACCGTAGCGGATTCTACCATGGAAGGGGAATATATTGCAGCTTCGGAAGCAGCAAAGGAAGCAGTCTGGATCAAGAAGTTCGTCTTAGAACTTGGTGTGGTTCCAACCATTGATGAAGCAATACCGGTTTATTGTGACAACAATGGAGCTATTGCACAAGCAAAGGAACCAAGGTCTCATCAGCGATCCAAACATGTGCTTCGCCGCTATCATCTGATCAGAGAGATTATAAGTAGGAATGATATACAAATTGAGAAAATTTCCACTGAAAGGAATTTAGCGGATCCTTTAACTAAGGCCTTGCCTCAAAGCAAGTTTGAGAGTCATGTTAGAGCCTGTGGTATTGGATACCGTAGCGATTGGCATTAGGCCAAGTGGGAGTTTGTTAGTGATATGAGAAAAGTGTCCTAAGGCAATCGCCTTATAATTGTAATCATTTATTTTAATAAATGAATATTCACTATTTGAGTATACATGTTTATGTATTTGATTGAGATCTTAAACTCATTTACTGAATGTCCGCAATACAATTCACAGCATGAGAGAATTTGTGATGAATTCACAACTAGTGATTATCTCTACATGTGCAATTGTGAAGTATTGAAATTGTCCCTAGTCGATGAATTTATAAAAACGGACACTATCAATTCTGTTGAGACTAGCATGGGTTATTCTCTAATCAGCTGATTCTCACTGGCTGGTGACATTGGGATGTCCGGAGATAAACATGAATGCTAGTTAAGGGAACTAGTTCATTGGAGTGACTGACTGTAAAACTTCATATGGTAGTCTACATATAGACATGTCAGTGAAGTTCTTACTGCAGCTTAAGTGCGATGTTCCTTTGACTTGCGGTGTTCAAGTCATCTTGGACATGGAGACTTATACTTTGACATCTTACGCAAGCATCTCCAAGGAGCTGTGGACCCAGGATGATTGGGTATAAGCCGAAGTGCCCGAAGATGTTTGAACAGCCTATAAAGGATTCACCACTCCTTGCGAGGAGATGTATACCCAAGGCCTACCGTCAGATTGTTACTCGAAGCCGCTGGCCAGAGCATGACATGTTCAGAGTATGAATCTCTTAGACACATGAGAGTAATTAGAATCCGTAGGACGAGAAAACGTTACTTGGGCTAGGTGTGACGTAGTCAGCCTAGTGGGGACTGACACACATAGACCATGTCCTAAACCAAGTGGGTATAAGATGGTGAAGGGAATGGGGCACGATTCATTATAGCTGCTGAAGGGTTTCAGAATTGTTTCTGAGGTCAACCGTTGATCTTTCGATTAATTGGGGATCATGATTTACTACTAGGTGCCACTCATGATCGTTCTATAATTGGTTAATTATAGACGGCCAACATAAATCGAAAGCCTATTTAGTCACACACACTACGAGTAATCCGAGGGATTTAAAACGAGTTGAAAATTGGATTTTCCAATCAAGAGAGATTAGGTTTGGTTGAGCCAAACGATAAGTCGAATCTGAATTTTTCAGAGACGCATCGGAAGCGTAAAATGGCTAAGTCATTTGAAGACTTAATAGATGAATTAAATGTGTTTAATTTATTGGGGCGTGGCCTGGATAGGCCGGCCAAAGAGGGTCCCCACCCTCTTTGCTTGGCCGGCCACAACAAAGGGAGGGAACCAAATTGTTTGGTTCAATTTATAAAATAAATCAAGTGTGGTTTGTTTTATAAAATTATGGATGATATAAATTTTTTATATAAACCAAGGTTTGGTTTATTTTTCATGGAAATTAAAATGAACTATGGATTGGTTTATTTTATTTTATAAAATCAATCATGGATTGATTTACCATGATAAAGAAATTTATATAAAGAAATTTATATAAAATTTATTTTTCATTGAATTTAAAATGAACCATGGATTGGTTTATTTTATTTTATAAAATCAATCATGGATTGATTTACCATGATAAAGAAATTTATATAAAAAAATTTATTTTTCATGGAAATTAAAATGAACCATGAATTGGTTTATTTTATTTTATAAAATCAATCATGGATTGATTTACCATGATAATGAAATTTATATAAATAAATTTATATTATAAATTTCTTATGAAAATTTATTCCAGAAGAAAAAGGAGACTTGGTTGATTTTTATCATGAATTAAAATATGATTTTAACCATGATATAAAAATCAAGACTTGGCATGATGGAATAAGTCATAGAAAATTTATATGATAAATTTCTTATGAAAATTTATTCCATAAGAAAAAGGAGACTTGGCAGTTGAGAGGCAACTATATAAAGGACCCAAGGCAAGGCTTGGAGATAATTCGAAATAATCAAAGTATTCTTGCTTGGGCTCTCTCCCTCTCCTCCCTTCTTTCTCTTGGTCGGCCTCTCCCTTCTTCTCCCTTCTTCTTGTCGTGAGCACAAGGACAAGCACCGAGGCAACGAAGTTCTTCCGTTGGGACGATCTTCCTCTCCGGCCATCATCACCTTGGGATTGGGCGCAAGTCATCTTCCTCCTTCTCGCCGGAATTGTGATTCCGGCCAACCTTGGTGGTGAGTTTTTCCGATATGATTACATCTCTCTTGGTTCTCTTGTCCCGTTCTCAGAGAATCTAGTAGTTCTCGAGAACACGAAACTCGTGGCTTTGCGAAGTCATCCTGAAGATACTCGGCGTGGACGCGAATAGAGGCGGAGCTTCCGAGGGACGCTTACGGTTGGATCTCGTCCCTTCCTTCGAGTTACGCGAGGTAACAAGTAAATTAGTTTACGTTTCTACAAAATTTTAAATATATGATCATGTCTACACAAGATAAGGTTGCATGCTTAGATGTGTGGTTAAATAATTTGAGAAATTATTTATGCTAAACCTTTCGCTGCACGTAATTAATTTTAAAATTACGAACACGCATCCATGTCAACATGCACCCGGTCCCAACAGTTATTAGTGGATCTTAGGTAGAATTTAACATAAATGGAAATGGGTTTCAACTAGGAAGATTAGCATGACTCTTGGTGGGCCTTATGTGGGCCTTGCCAAAAATAAAAGAAAAAGGAATAAAAATAAAGTGCATGCGCCAAGGATTGAACCTTGGACCTAGAGTCTCATCATGCATGTACTAACCAATTCACCTAGCAAGGGAGTGCTAGTGGAAAAGGAAGAGGATTTTAGTTGAGGCTAAGGGAAGTGAAGAGTCACCATGAGAGGAGACACCATGCCTCTTCACTTGCCCCTACACCTAGTATAAAGGAAGTAGATGAGGAGGGAAGAGACACTTGTGTTATTATTTGCTTTTTCTTCATCCACCAAGACTCTTCCTCTCCCTCTCCTTCCTCCTTCTAGCCGAAACCCACAAGGGGATTTTCCCTTTAGAAAAGATTCACAAGAAGACTTCTTCTTCAAGATCCAAGGGCTTCTTACAAGGCTACAAGGGCTAGGGGTGATCTAAGGTCAAGAAGGTCTTCATCCTCTTCTCTATTTAATGTCTAAAACCAAGACAACAAGTGTAAGACTCCCTCACCTGTGGTATAATAGTTTTGATATTATCTTTCATGATTTAAAGTTTTGTTTGGGCTCTATGTTGAGAAAACCATGAACTATGGCTTCTTTAACTTTCAGCCAAAGTAGGTTTTGAGTCCAAAAGGATGATTAAACCTCACTTATGTTTTCTAGTGTTTCCTTAGGATGAATAAAGAATAAAATCATGATTTGGGAATTTTTGTAGCACCCTAAGACCCTCTAGGGGTTCGGCCACCATCCATGTCTCATGGTTAGGATTAAATCCAACCCTTCAAGCATGCTTATTATGATTTCCTATGATATAATGGATATTAATTGTGAATGATATGAATTTTTCCATGAATATGTGACCCTCTAAACTTTCGGCTAAGACCAAGATGTGGGTCTAGAACTTAGGGTTAGCCCCAATCATGGGTTCCAATGGTTCCCTATGGCATTGTATGTATTGTCTTGGGTGTTGATTGTGCCCTATATGAATTTTCCAGGGACTTGTGGCCTTTAGGGTTTCGGCCAAGACCTAATTTAGCACTATGAAATTAGGGTTAGCTCCAACTATGGGTTCTAATGGTTTCCTATGGCATTGTAGGTAATGTATGGGCTTTTCTTTACTTATGGTACCTCACATGTTGCTTGAATGATGGGATATCTCTTCTTCCAACTTTAGGCCAAGCACCTTAACTAGGGTTTGGGATGAGTTAGGATTTCAAGAATACTTGTTTATGGCTTATTATGATGTATATATATGTTCAACCATGTGGTATGAATTTTTATGTTACCTAAAATCCTAACCTTATGTGCTATGCTTCATGATCTTGTATGCTTATGTTAGATACCATGTTTTAGTAGGTTTCATTCATGAATGTTTTAAGCCTATACCATGAACACATGTGTGGTGAAGTAGGCCTCATGTTTGTGTAGAATGATGCATGTTTTAAGAACGCCTATGATAGATATATGATTAAGTAGACCCATGCATGCTTTATGATAGATACCATGATCATGTATGCTATGTGATATGTACCATGTATGAAAAGAAACCTTATCTATGCATGTTTACCCTATGTACCATGATCATGAATGCTTTATGAGCTAAGATGATGTTTATGCCTTAAGGCATAATTATGTATGTATGTCATGCTTTATGAATAAAGATGATGAATGAAAATGATGTCCATGTCTTTAAGGCATAATGATGTATGCATGACATACCTTATGAATGAAGATGATGAATGATAATGATGTCATGCCTTTAGGGCATTATGATATTATGCATTAACTATGAATGATGAAAGGCTAAGTATGTTTTATGCCATGCTTCATGTAATAAGATCATGTTTATGTCCTTAAATATGCTATGAATGTCCTATGAATGATGAAGCATGTGAAGCTATTTTACTTTATGAATGGGCTTGTACCAGACTGAAGTAAGGGTTCAAGGGATGGGCTCCTCATGTAAGCCTCGGTGTGGGACTACCATGAAAGCCTCGGTTCTGGGACTACCGCAGCTGTCCAACAGGGATGGGCTCCTCATGAAAGCCTCGGTTCTGGGACTACCGCAGCTGTCCTTACCCTAGTAGGTCGTGATTAGCTACCTCGCATTTACTTAGGGATGCGCGCATATGATGTACGTATGTGGTACAAGCCAGGGCCCCATGATGTGATGATTATATTTAAGTATTTATAAGTATGATTTTCAAATAAGCATCCTTAGGTTATATGCATTTGACTCATGCATCCATTCATGTTATGCATCCATGTTAAGTATATTTTATGCTCATGTTTATGTCAAGTACCATGTCATGCTAAATGTTTCATATGCTTATGTTTTATGTTAAGAACCATGTCATGTTAAATGTTTCATATGCTTATGTTTTATGTTAAGAACCATGTCATGTTAAATGTTTCATATGCTTATGTTTATGTTAAAAACCATGCCATGTCAAATGTTTCATATGCTTATGTTTTATGTCAAGAACCATGTCATGTTAGTATTTCATATGCTTAGGTTTTATATCAAGAACTTTTCTATGATAAGTACGTTATATGTTTTATTTTATGTGACATATGGTTTTGGTGAGTAGGAAAGGGTCTTACTAAGCCTATGTGCTTATAGTTTTATTTTCTTATACCGCAGATCAAGCAAGAGGATATTAAGGGAAGCAGCAGGAGGGGCAAGAGTGTGTGTGTGGCAGTGACATGGCAAAGGAAAAGAAAAAGATTCTCATATTTATACTTTGTCACATGTCTTATGTTTTGCATTGTCTTCTTAAGTTTCAAGCTATACTTATGATAGTTATGCCTAAAGAATAACTTATTACGTATGTTGCTTATGGATGATTTATGTGATTTTCATATCATGATGTTACGTATGATGTTAACATGCTATGTTTCCATGTCACTATGTTTAGGAATGATAGTTAAGACATGTTTACATAATTCAAGTGTTAGTTACATGTATGTATAAAGTTTTAAATTATTCCGCTGGATTACGGTGTTCATGTGCCTATATGCATGTTAGCGTAACGCCGCCTCCCGCCACACCGTAAGGTGTGGAAAAAGGCGGGCGTTGCACAAAATGATGATCCAAGCCCCTAGAAGATCAAGCAGGATATTCTAGAAGGAAAAGGCGAGGGTTTTCATATCGCCGATAATGGAGTAGTATACCTTAGGGATCGTCTATGTATCCCTAATGATCCGGAGCTACGCAAGAAGGTACTGGAGGAGGCTCACGGAACCCCTTATTCTATGCACCCGGGATCTACCAAGATGTATCAAGATCTGTAAATGAGATTTTGGTGGCTCGGTATGAAGAGGGACATATCTCAGCATGTCAGTACCTGCCTGACCTGCCAGCAAGTTAAAGCAGAGCACCAGAGACCCGGAGGAGTTCTGCAACCGATCCAAATTCTGGAGTGGAAATGGGAAGCCATCTCTATGGATTTCATCTCAGGACTTCCCAGGACCACGAACAGATACGACGCTATATGGGTTATCGTCGACAGATTGACGAAATCGACACATTTCTTAGCGATCAAGATGACCTATTTAGTCGAGCAACTAGCTCAACTATATGCTAAGGAAATTATCAGACTACATGGTATTCCCAAGACCATCATTTCAGATAGGGATGGTCGTTTCACCTCACAGTTTTGGGAATGCGTTCATAAAGCTCTCGGCACGAAGCTACGATTCAGTACCGCCTTTCATCCTCAGACAGATGGGCAAACGAAAAGGGTGAACCAAGTACTGGAAGACATGTTAGGAGCTTGTGCCCTGGATTTCAAAGGGAGTTGGTGCCGATATTTATGCTTAGCGGAGTTCTCTTATAATAATAGCTACCAAGCTACTATTAGAATGACACCTTATGAAGCTCTGTATGGGAGGAGATGTAGATCTCCGATCTGTTGGTACGAAGGAGGCGAAAAGAAAGAGATGGGACTCCAGACGGATTTCATCGACGACACCACCCGAGCTATACAGAATATCCGCCAAAGAATAGAGACTGCTCAGAGCCGGCAGAAGAATTATGCAGATCAGCGACGTAGGCCTTTGGAATTCAGTGTCGGGGATTTGGTGTTCCTCCGAGTGGTTCCTATGAAAGGAGTAATGAGATTCGGGAAGAAAGGAAAGCTAAGTCCGCGCTATGTGGGACCGTACAAGATCCTGAACAGAATTGGCAAGGTGGCTTACGAGCTCGAGCTACCTCAGGAGATGTCATCAATCCACAACGTGTTCCACGTATCGATGCTCAAGAAATGTATTCCCAATGCAGATCAAGTGATGGAGCCGCAGGCCGTACAAATCCAGGAGGACCTGAGTTATGAAAGCAAACCCAAACGGATCCTGGATCGAGATGTCAAGAGACTGAGAAACAAAGATGTACCCTTAGTCAAGGTCTTGTGGCAAAGTCAACAATCTGAAGAAGCTACCTGGGAACGCGAGGACGATATGAAACAAAAGTTTACGAAGCTATTTTAAGTTCGAGGACGAACTTCCCAGAAGGTATGGAGGATTGTAACACCCCACTAAAATTCCCTTCAATATTTCCCTAATATTGAGTATAATTGCATGAATAATAGCCATATTGAGTATGATTCATGAATGATAGTTAGAGTTGTGGGAATTTTAGTGTAAGTGTTAATGGGCCTTATATAGGCTCTAAATGGTGGAAATTTCTAATGGGTCTTAAATAGCACTTCGTTAGTTATCCTAATGGGCCCCATGAGAATAAAAGAAATAACACATCATGTAATGGGCTTTACTTTAGATGGGCTTGCAAAAGAATAAAAGAATTAAAAAAAATGAAATGATGTAGGTGCCAAGGATTTAACCTTGGACCTTAGAGATGTTGTAAGCCTTAAGAATGCATATGTAACTAATTGACCTAGCAAGGGAGTGCTATTAGGAGGATAGAGGAAATGGTAGATAGGTGTAAGGGGGATGAAGAGTCACTATGGAGGATGAAGAGTCACCATGGAAGGTGAAGAGGCATACCTTTTCATTTACTATAAGAAGATGAGGAAAAAAATGACACAAGGCATCTCCTCATCCTTCTCATTGCCGAAACCTCAAGGCTCTCTCTCCATCAAAAAAATAATTCTCTCCAAGAAGATCTAGTGAAGGCTTTGTGTTTGTGAAGCAAAGGAAGAGCCAAGGAGCAAGAAGTTCTTTCTTTCTCCTTCTAGGTGATATATATTGTTTGGGAATTTTTAGCACAAGGGTAAGACTCCCCTCACCTGCAACATAATAGCTTATATATGTTTTTTTCATATTCTTGTATGTTCTTGCGATGTGTTTCTAAAATCGTGAAGTTTTCCCTATAAGCAAGTTTCGGCCAAGCATGGGTTTTAGGGCCTATGTTTGTGTTTGATGCTATCTAATGACTCCAATGTTTGTTTGATGACAAGTTATGAGTTATGATGCAAAACGATGGAGCAAAAAGACCCTTAAAAGTTTCGGCCAAGGCTCCCATGAAGCCATAGACTTTTTGGCCATAAGAAGATGTTTGGGTTCTTTTTGACTAGCTAATGGTTTTTAATTCTTTGTTAATGTTTTGTTTGAGGGTTTTATATATTTTAGGTCATGTTTCCTCCTCCATACATGTTCGGTCAAAACCCTAAATAAGGGCTAAAAAAAAGAGAGTTAAAGATGCCATGTTACTTACTAATATTTCCTAGTGTTAGAATATATATTATATGCATGTTGTATGAATCAATTGCTCTTGTTGTTTGTCATTTTCATGATGATATGAACCTTAGAAGTTTCTGATCAACTTAAATTTGGTTTTAGGATGGGTTAAGGTCACTACCTCACTTGATGATGTTTCTTTGTAATACAATATTCAATGTATGCATGTTGTATGAGTTGTGTGATGTTGTGTTGTGTTTTTATGTCATGATAATCCTATCTAAATGTTTTTGACCAGTAGAGTATATGTTGAATTATGGTTAAATTAAAGGTATCCATGTTTCATTATGCCATGATAGATGAAAAAAAATGGAACAAGTTCCCTAGGTGTATTATCCTTAGTTTTAAATTGAACATTATGTGTTTTATGAATCATGAATGATAAGTTGGCATGTTAGGAATTTTCTTACCATGAGATTATGTTTTCTCCATGCCATGTTCATGCTTGAAAGTTATGATGATATTTATGATTTGAATGTATGCCCATGACATGTATGACATTATGAATAAAAGAATATCTAAAGAGCAATTTCTAAGAAAAGAAAAGAAATGATGAACGCTATGCTAAAGAGCAATTGCTATGCAAAGAAAAAGAATCATGTATGCTATTTTACTTTATGTATTGGCTTGTACCAGATCTTAAAAAAGGTCCAAGGGATGGGCTCCTAAGCAAGGCCCCGGTTCTGGACTACCATAGCTGTCCCTAGGCTAAAGGTTGCCTAGTACCCTAGTAGGTCGGGATTAGCTACCTCGCACTCTACGAAGGGATGCGCGCAAATGACGAATGGGTACAAGCTAGGGATCCCAATGATGATGATATGTTAATGTTCAAGTATTATATTATATATATTTTTCAAAGAGTATCATTAATGTTTATGCACATGTTTATGTTTAATGATATTACATATGCTATGTCTAATGTTTATGCACATGATTATGTTTTAAAGATTATGTGAATGTTAGGTGCTTTAAGTACTTACTCATGCCATATGTCCTTAATAACGACACACATATTCATGTTTTAAGTGTTTATGCTTATGTGTTTTAGATGCTTTAAGTATTTATTCATGTTATATGTTTATGTCAAATGATGTAGATTTCTACTTATATGTGATGTACGGATTTTGTGAGTAAGCAAGGAGCTTACTAAGCATTTTATGCTTATAGTCTACCTTCTTATGTTGCAGATCAAACTAAAGGTTTCTAAAGAAGGGGAAGCAGCAGGAGGGCATGTGTGTGTGTGGCAGTGGCTTGACAGAACGCTCCTACTGTTGTCTTTACTCTTACTTATGGACTTAATGTTGCTACTTATAAACTGCATGTGTTAGTTCTTATGTTTACGCTTACTACTTGTTGGAGTTGAAGTTCTTTATGATATACATGCTTAATGTAGAACTATATACTCTCTTGTTAAATATGCTATGCTATGATTCACATGCTTAAAGTAATTTAGTTAGAAAGAAATTTATCCAATTGCATATGTTCATGATTTAGTATTATTTCCACTGCTATATTTACGCTTCATATGCAATAATGTACGGAAAAAAAAGTAACGTGTCGCTCACGTAAGGGACGAGCGTTACAATGCCTCCCCGGATGGCTACCCGGTATCAATTTTTCATGCATTTTTTTATTTCCTTTTAGTTATTTCGCTAAATACATATTCCTTATTATGTTAGAAAACACCATACTATTCAACCCAACCCCGGGCCCAAGCCTAGCCCTGACCCTAGGTTTCCGACCCTAGAACTATTCAATAAGTTTGCTAGGACAACCTATAAACCCATCAAGACAAGCTTCTTGAATAGGCAGTTTTTCACTCAATCCTGTCCAGTAGCTATGGACGTTATCAATTTCTATCAATATGATCAACTTGTTTTCTGCACTCATCCTGTGAATACGACCCTATGTGCAGAATTTTACAACAACTTAGTAAGACAAGATGATCTTAGCTATATCACCACAGTACAAGGAATGCCTTTGACTATCACACCTATGTTGTTTAACAGATTCCTTGGACTGCGATCTTCCCAGTCTACTTTCTGCTGTTACCCTCCTAGAGATCCTCCCTTTGCTCCTCCCTACTCCCATATTGATCTGGACACCCTTTATTCATATTTCTATAGAAGTGCCCGAGACCCTTTGGTTAGTCGGTTTCAATCAGTAGATCTTCAGGTCCAGGACTACGCTCTTTATAGAGTTCAAGTCCATTGTATTCTTCCCTTAACCACTAGGGACATCGCGACCATGCGACCATTCCATACCTTCCTGCTGTATGCTTTGATCCATCACTTAGACATAGATATTGGACTTCACATATTCCACACCATTCTACATGCATCCAGTGTCACTACTCAGGGTCGGGTACGCACCCCTTATTGCCACATCATCACCTCTCTTCTTCATCATCACGGCCATGATATTACCGATGGAGAGATGACCTCGATGACTGAATTTGACGAGATTGGGTATAGAAAATTTTCCCTAGCGGGCATAGATGTCTCGGGTACCGGGGTTTTATCATGGAGACGTCAGTGAGCCGGAGCTCAGATCGACTCCGATGAGGAGGTAGAGGCCGATGTCGCAGATCTCGCTGTCAAGATTCGAGAGCAGATGGATGAGCCCCCACCTCCGACGACTGACGAGAGACTAGCACTACTTTAGACAGAGGTCCACAACCTCAGGGAGGAAATAGAGGCCAATCACGCAGAGTATATGGAAGCAAATGCAGCTCGTTACACTGAGTATATGAATACCCTCAGAGCCGATCAAGAGACTAACAACGCACGATTTAATGAAATGATGTCGTTATTCCGATCTTGGCAGCCCAGCTCATCTGATCATCCTGGCCCTTCCTCATAGTTTAGATTGATATTTTCAGTTGTACTGTTGACTCTTTAACTACCCCTACTTAGTAGGGTTGACATGTATTTGACTATGGTTTGACCTTAATGGTCCTACTGACCAGGTGACTCTTATGCATCTATCATCTTTACTTTCTAATCTCTTGTTTGATAAGCTACAGTACTATTTTAATTAGAAGGCAGTTAGAGTTATGCTTGGTAGAATAGGACTGCTCTAATTATATTTTTTTAAAAAACTATTTTATTTTCTACAAAATCATTTCTTTATTTTTATTATTTTATTTAAAATATTTTCTCCGACTTAGTTTTTTTTAAAAAAAAACTACCCTCTTCAAAACTAGGGCTTTTTTCATAAAATGGACTTAGCCTAGGTCCTAACCCTAGAATTGCATGCTCCTATAGATCTAGAAGCCAGCATCTCACAAGCACCTTAGGGTACTTTTGATTGATAACCTAGAATGGGTTGAGATGCTTAGGTCTTTGCCTTGATTCAAGATGCTTTAAGTCAGTGCATCTGCAGTAATTGGGGCACTAAATACCAATTAACAGTAATCAGGTTAAGTGTCAAGCTTAGAAAAATCTAACTTGATCAGATCACTTAACTTGACTAACCCTAGCGAAAGCAACTGTTTATAACAGTTGGTAAGTAGCTAATTGGGCTAGACAGGACCCGAAAACGGAAATTCAAATTAATTTGGTCCAGTTTAAAAGTTAGAATTGGTTCAGTACAACATCTTACTGTGATTACTCATATTTTGTTGCTATATTTTTTTGATATATGGCAAAGGGGGAGAGATTGAAAAGGAGAGAAAAGAAGGTTTCAAAATTTAATTTTTTTTTCAAAATTAAATTTTTTTTCAAAATTAAATTTTTTTTTCAAAACCCTTATCTCCTTTTTTCAAAAAGTAAAATTTCTAAGTTATAAATTCATAAGTGTGCTTGAAAAACATTTTTAAGAACTTAAACTGTTTGAAAAATATTTCTTTAAACTGCTTGAAAAACATTTCTAAGTATTTTAAACTGCTTGAAAAATATTTTTAAGTATTTAAAACTGCTTGAAAGTTTTCTAAGTGTTAAAACCTCAGAATAAGTTTAGAAAATTTTCTAAAGTGCAAAATCTAATTATTTTCAAAATTACTTGCTGTAAGAAATATTTCTAAGTACTTACTCTAAATCTTTGGTTGGTTGAAAATTTTCTAAGCGTTAATTGTAAATTCTACTGAAAATTTTCCAAGTCCCCAACTCAAAATATTTTATGGAAAATGTTTTCTAAACTTAAAAACCTTTTCTTGAAAATTTTCTAAGTATTGAAAACCTGAAAAACGTTTCACTTTTAGACTTAGAAACTTTTTCAAAAACCCCACGAACGTTTTGAAAAACTTAGGGGGAGATTTCTTCCAGGGGGAGGAAATTAACTTTGGCACTTTTCCTACTTATCTGTATGATTAACTTAACTTTTTGAACCGGGTTGCCATAAATCGAAAAGGGGGAGATTGTTGGTGAAAGTAGCACCTAAGTCAAACCTGGGTTTTGATAATGGCAAAGGGTTTAAGAGTTAAGATGTTATTGTTGTCTAATGTGTTTACTAAGTGTGCAGGAAAGAAGCCCTAGGTACACTAGGCAAAGAAGTCCTGGTTGAGGGCTGGGCAAGAAGTCCTGGCAAGGGGTTGGGCACCGATGACCTGCTCGGAAGCTGGGCACGAAGTCCTAGTCGAGGACTAGGCACGAAGTCCTGGCAAGGGGCTGAGCACCGAAGACCTGCTCGGAAGGTGGGCACCGATGACCTGCTCGGAAGGTGGGCACGAAGTCCTGGACGAGGACTGGGCACGAAGACCTGGTCAGGTGAATCGGGCAAAAGTCCGACTGGAGGAGCCGGTTGGCAAAAAGTAAACTCTCCTGAGAGGAGTAGGTGAGGATGCGTTCCCCGTCGAGGGAACAGTAGGCGTCGGTTCGACCTAGGGTTCCATTTGGGAGACCCGAAGTCAGAACCAAGATAGCTACGGCTGTAAAGATGGACTAATATTCTTGCCTTGTTTGTTTTGGAACTACCCTTGGATTTAGGGACCAAAGGAGTGTGTTTCTGCAGCTCAGAACGCCCCAAAGGAGAGGGGCATGCAGCTGGGCTAGGTGCCCGGGAGGTCCTGGGCACCCAAGGTCAAAGCCAAATAAGCAGAAAGCAAGAATCGCTTTGAAACAACACTGGACTAGGCGCCCGGGAGGTCCCGGGTGCCCAAGGTCAAAGCCAAAGAGGAGTCGAAGCAAAATCAGTCATGAAGCCAGCGGACCGAGTCAAGCTGGGTGCCCGGGAGGTCCCGGGTGCCCTAGTCAGCTCCAGAGGCCGATTCGGAAGGGATAAGCACTGACCGAGCTGCGAATAAAGTTTCTCCGATCTGAAGGCACGTTTCAGGCGCCCCAAGCGAATCAGGCGCCCCCAGGAGCACTATAAAAGGGGCTCGACCCCTAGGCTTCAAGAACACAACTTTCCAACACCTCTACGCTTTTCGTTCAAGCGCTCTGCTCCAGTAAACTCCGATCTCGACATTCCAGCGCCGACGACGACCCTCTACTCTGAAGTACGATCCACACCAGGCATCGGTAATGAAAAGTGTATTCATTTACTTACTGTACTATTCTTGTATTAAATCTGTAAACCTTTGCGCGAATATAGAATTGCCCGCAGTAAATGGTCAAGGACCGTGGGCCTTGGATTAGGAGCCGACCGCGACTCCGAACCAAGTAAAAATACTTGTGTTCCTTGTGTGTTTGTTTTTAATTCCACTGCATATTTTCTCTTAGTCTTATCCGAAAAGATTTTCACGATATTCACCCCCCCCCCTCTATTGTGTTTCTCGATCCAACAAAAGAATGTACCAAGACTAGGTCTTGGATTAGTAGTGCTGGAAAAGAATTTTTTTTTCTAGAATTAATATTGAATGAATTTCGAGGAAAAAATAAAAAAAATTATGATAGGTTTTCAGAAAAAGATAGTTATATAAATTCTAATTTATGGTGAAAATATAAGAATTTAAAATTGAAAAAGGCATAAGAATATTTTAAAACCTTTTATAAATATTTTTTATTTAAAAGAAAAAGAAAAAAATTCGAATGTGAAAGAAATGTTTGAATGGTGGTTTTACTTATTGGATTGTAGAGAGAGAGAGTGGGGGGGGGTGAATATCGCATTCAAAAAATTCTTTCGGATTTAGACAAGTTACGTAGCGGAAAAGAGAGCAAAAAAAAACATTCGCTAACACTGTTTGTTTTTACTTGGTTCAAAGTCTATGACAGCTCCTATTCCAAGGCCCATGATCCTTGACCCTTTACATTGGGCAATTTTATAAGTCACAAATAAGTACAAATATGCAATATTTAAGTACAAGTAAGAAGAGAAAAAATACCGACAACTTTAATACAAACGAAATACATTCATGTTATTGTCGGAGCAACGTTTCATCATCTTTGGATCATTTCGATGCAACACATGAGAACACAAGTAATGTAGAAAAGATGTCCTGAGTCTCTAGTCTAAACCCGCTTATAAAGGGTCATATGAACGCCCGTGTGCCTATAGGGGTACCCTTGTTGTTGCGATCCATCCATGATCTTATCCCCTACTTGGTCCAAGTTTTATCCCAACTTAGGCGCTTGATAGTTTCTCGAGCACCTGTGTTGTTGATGTGTACGCCCTAGTCAACATACACCAACTCAACCATGCCATGGTTGAGTCACAGGTACATGGGCGCATGAGCCCACTTAGGCACCTGTGTTCTCAGGTGCCCGAGCCCTCTCACGCGCCTGTGTTCTCGGTCGCTTGAGTGTCGTAGGTCTCTAATTCACTTAGCTACAACACAAGGTTAGTTCAATAATAATATGCAAAGGAAATGCATGCAAGATAGCCAGTGTTGTCTGATCCTGACTTTCATGTTTCAACTGAAACCCTAGGTTGGATTGACGCCTACTACCTATTGTACCCACTTCCGGGGAGCGTGTCTTCACCTACTCCACTCTGGAGAAGTTACCTGTTGCAAACCGACACCTCTGGTTGGACTTTTGCTCCGCCTCTAAAGACTCCGGATCTCACGATGTCCGTACCTCGACATGTCCCTACTACTATCCATTGTCCTCGCTTGGCTAAGATTTCTGCCCAATCTTCTAGATCAGGACTTCGGTGTCCAACCCTCAGCCAGGACTTCATGCTCAACCCTACATATCATGACTTCATGGCTAGTTACACTAGGACTTTCATGCACACTGAGTATAACACATTAGATCTCCACAAATCATAACTTTGAACCTTTACCAACATCAAAACCATGTTTGTTATCTAGTGCTCCCAGCACCAACAAGTACTACCCATCCTCTTCATTTTTTTTAGAGAGGACTTCAGCTACTAGAAGAGCCATATGAAGGTCCACCTAAAAACTCAAGTGGATATGTGGATCATCATCCAAGTTGGCCTCGATCTTCCACAAAATAAACAAGGTGTGCTCCTACTGGGACTCTGTCTTAAAGATGAAGATAGAAGTAGACGCCAAGGTGACCCAAACCTCCTTGCGGTCTTTCCAAAGAAGATCTCAACTACATCGGCCCCTTCAACAGCACAAAAGAGTTGTGGAGATAACTGATCAAACTGCATGAAGGAACCTTCAACATGAAGGTAAGGAAGCATGATTTGCTATTAAACAAATTATATAACATGAAAATGCAGGAAGGAGATACTGCTGCCCAACTACATGCTCACATCCAGCAACTGATGAATGCCCTCCACGCGATCATCCATAAAATAGAAAATCACGATATTATTACACATGAAATTCTTTTATAAGGAATACCTTGTGGGCATCCATGGTAGATGCTTATGAAATTTCCAAGGATCTTTCATTAATCAAGTTAGATGAAATGTTTTCTAAATTTGAACTTCATAAGCAATCTAATATTACTCCAGTCGATAAAAGTATCGCTTTGTTTGTTGGGAAACTCAAGAAGAAGAAGCCACAACCTGAACCTCAATCTGACTTTGATTTAGATTTTGATGAAGAAGATATCGACTACACTGAACTAGTAAATCTAGTTCAGAAGATATAAAAAGCACCAAGTTCAGAAGAAGAAGAAGGTGGTGTTGGTGCAAAAAGCATTAGACATGAGTAATCAACCTCTAGTGTTTCGATGTTTGATAATATACCAAGGTCTGGTCAAAGTGATCAAGGGTTAAGCCAAACATGACTTGATGTTTGATAGGGTAAATCCAAGTTTGATCAGTTTGACCAAAGGGTTAGCCAAACAAGACTTGATATTTAGCAGAGTGATTAGTACCCAGGGTTGGTCAGGTTGACTAAGGGTTAGCTAAACAACATTTGATGTTTGGCAGAGTAATCAAACCTAGATCTGACATGTGTGACAATATACCAAGGTTTGGTCAGTTAGAACAACGGTTAGTAAAATTGGATCTGATGTTTGGCAGGAGTCTCGGAGGCCAAGCAAAAGTTCAACCGGAGGTCTTGGTTGGCAAAATGTAACATCTCCAAAGTGGAGTAGGTGAGGACGTGTTCCCCGGAAAGGGAACAGTAGGCGTTGGTTCGAACTAGGATTTTATTTGAAATCCAAAGTCAAAAACATATAGCTCTAGCTATCAAACATTTAGGCTTAGGATTATTTGTTTGTCTTGTGTTTGTTTGTCTTGCAGGAACCTAGAGCTCGAGCCATGATAGGAGAGCAAACGCAAACAAACAAGGCCCAGAAAAGGTATTCCCATGCGCCCTCATGGTGAGGCGCCTCAATGGGCATGGTGGCAGCCCCCAATCCAGCCGCCTCTCTATTCCCAGTCACCCATGAAGGCAGGTTTTATCCCTGCACTGAGTTCACCGATGCGGATCAGATTGGACCACCTTTGAGACACCCCTATAACCACTCGGGCGCCCGGATGCTTACTATATAAGGGGTTTCACCCCCTAAGTCATAACATTAATCTTTCCATACGATTACGTATTCCCTGTGAAAAAAAAGTGCTAAGATGAAGCTCTGTGACCAAGGAGGCTCCAGGAAAAGTGCGCGACGCTTCGGACTTCCGAATTGGTCGAGATCGTCATTTTTATTGGTTTGCATTTACTTACAAGTTGTGTTCATTTCATTATTATTATTTTGATTATACCAAAAACTGTAAGCCGAGTTTTACCACCTCTGGAAAACTTCCAAAAAGGAGACCACTAGTGGACGGGTGCTACTCGTAATTAGGCCTTGGATGTACTGACCCTGGGGGGTTGGGAACCATGTAAAAAATCTCACTTGTTTATGTTGTGTATATTCACTTCATTTGTTATTCCGCTATGCTACAAATGACTCTGTTACAAAGTTGAATGAACAAATGACTCAAAGAGAAAAGAATGTACAAGTCGATATTCACCCCCTCTATCGACGCCACTGATCCTAAAATTAGTATTACAGCAGGTGGCTCTAACTAAACTCACTACCGAAGGAACAAGAAGGTCAGGAATTGAGGGGGAGTCAAGGGTGAAAGAGGAATATTTTTTTTAAATGTCTAATTTTAAATTTCACATAATCTATTTCAAGTGCAGGGAGAGAGGGCACTATAAAAACAAGTGCCTACTTGTAAGATTCGTACGTCACCACCGGCGACAACGAAGGTATCAGCGCTAGGAGTCCAAAGAGACAAGAACCATATCAAATGCTTCAAGTACAAAACACATGGGCACTACAAGAACTAGTGTCTAGACTGGAGAATAACCCAACTCACAATGGCAGGAAATGCAATGAAAGTAAAAGAGGTACAAAAATTTAATTTCTGCAAAAATATTTGTCAAATTCCTGCCAAGTTACATAATTTTTCTGGTAATATAGAAAATATGCATGATAATATTGTTGATTTTTCTGTCAAATTAGATTTTTCATATCAGAAATTAGAAATATTACATCATAGCTTAAATAATAATGATCTAAATAATATCAAAATCATGAATATCAATTCTGAAATTTGTTCAATTAATGTTGCAATATAAAAAAATAATTCTAAAATTTTATCACATTAGTCTTTAGATAATACTCAATCATTAATATAAATTTTCAGATAATCCTGATTATCCTGAAGATAATCTTAATAATTCACAAGATAATACTTTAATTAATAATTCTGAGAATAATACTCAATTTTTTTAATTTTTTGAAGATAATGCTCAACTTTTAATTAATAATGACTCAAATAATTTTGAATATAATTACGAAACCTTAATTAATTATTCTAGTAATTTTGAAGACAATGATACAAGTTTAATTAGTAATTCTAAAAATTATTCTACTTATATTGAAGATAATAATGAAACCTTAATTAATAATTGTCAAGATAATTCAAATAATTTTGAAGATAAATATGAAACTTTAATTAATTATTCTACTTATTTTGAAGATAATGATACAACCTTAATTATTAATTATGAAAATATTTCTACTTATTTTGAAGATAATGATATAACTTTTATTAATTTGAATATAACTCTAAAGATGAAGAAGAATACGATTTTAAAGATGATGATGAATTTATGAAAATTGATGCTATAATTAAGAGGACCTATAAGAACTCAAATAAAATAGAAGTTTTAAATAAAATTGAAATTAAAATCAAAAAAATAATAGATGAATCAAAATTTTTTGATTTTATGGAAATGATGCAATTATACCCAAAATTATTATTTAATTCTCAAAACTTAAATCTTAATTAATAATTACAAATCTTAAATTCTAATTTAATTCTTTAAAATGTAAATCTTAATCTTAAATTCTAATAGTAATTTAAATCTTAATTAGAAACTCAATCCTTAATTCAAAATTTAAAATTTGCTAATATAAAATCCACGAATGAAATTTAAATTAATTACCCTTATTTATGTAACTAATAAAATTCTACCCAACTAGAACAATCAACTTAATAATAATAAATATGTCAAAGTGTATTGACATATTCGTGGGTCCACACAATCTATATCAAATCGAGAATTTGATACTTTATTAGAAATCAAATTAAATTGCTTCGACTTGATAGACACATGCATCACTGCCATGATCATGCATCTGTTTATATTTCATCACATATATCTACCATGTCATCATGCTAGTTTATTTCTTGCTTAATCTAGAATGCATAGATAGGAAAAAGATTGGTTGATACTTGCCTAACATAGTACAGGGTAGGGCGAGATGATAGTAGGTTAGGGAAGCTTGGTCTAGGAAGTCAGGAAGGTACGGAGTACCTGACTTGGTCAACCTAGCTAAGTGGAACTAGCCAAGGCTACCTCGCCACATCCTAGAATAGTTAGACTAGAGTTTCTCAAAGGGTAAATTAAAAGTATCATTTCTTTAAAAGGCTTTGTCTAAGGAATGGATCGTTGTTTCGATATCCAAGAAGGCCCCTGTGCCTCGCCAAGACCAGGAAGTCAATTATTGAAATTTACTTTTAAACTACTACTTGTTAAACTTGAATCTAACTCAAGGTTAAACAATTTATAAAAATAAATTGAGAAAAATTAATCAAGCATCTTACAAACACCCATAAGGCTACCATGCTTGTCTGTACTGCGACACTTAGAATGGGTGAGATGATATGGACTAATCAAATGATAAATATTTCAAAATATTTTCAAAAATTCATTAGAATATTTTCTTAAAAACATATTTTCAAAATATTGATTAAACATAATAATGTTTTAATGAATTTCATGCATGATTGTGTGTCAAAGTGATTAAACATAATAAAGTTTTTCTTATGATTAACAAGGTTTCCTATGATTGTGTCAGATTGGGGAGGAATCCAAACCATGAAATTTATTATTTTTTAAAAATTAAATACATATATTGAAAATATTTCATCTTGATTGGAAAATCTCTAAGATGCATAAGATATTTTCTTGTGACCAACAAGATTCCTAGGATTGTGTCAGATTTAGAGAAATTCAAATCAATAATGTACTTATCTTTTCAAATTTTACTCAAGTACCTAGCATTTCTTAAAATATTTTCTTAAAAAGGTACTTGATTTTTTAATAAAAAAGGGGGAGGGTTTTTGAAAATTATGTTTTATTTAAAAAACTTAAATATTTTCAAAAATCATATTGTTGGTACAAATTTTTAACTTAAAATCTTTATTATTGCCTTATATTTCTTTTTGATGTCTGTCAAAAGGGGAGAGAGTACCTTAAGATATATTTTTTCAATTTATCCCAAGTATTGACCTAAAACCTTTAGACCAAAACCTAACTTAAGATTATTGCCAAATATCAAAAAGGGGGAGATTGTTGGTGCAAAAAGAATCAGACATGAACAGTCAACCTCTAGTGTTTTGATGTTTGGCAATATACCAAGGTCTGTTCAAAGTGATCAAGGGTTAAGCCAAACAGGACTTGATGTTTGGTATGATAAAACTTGATTTGATCAGTTTGACCAAAGGGTTAGCCAAACAGGATCTGATGTAGCGTAGAGTGATTAGTACCAAGGGTTGGTTAGGTTGACCAAGGTTTTGTCGGATCGTTGTAATCGATAGAGGGGGGGATGAATAGCGATTACGTAAAATTTTTCAGAAAAATCAGAACTCAGTAGAAGAATTAAAAAGTACAATGCTAACACGTTTCTTTTTACTTGGTTCGGAGTCTTTGACGGATCCTACTCCAAGACCCACGATCCTTGACCCTTTTCATTGGACAATTCTATAAGTCACAAAAGTATTACAACAATGTAGATTGAGTACAGAATTTAAACAACGAATAAACTATACCGACGACACTGGAAGGATCGAAGAATGTTTTGGGCGACATGTCGTCGATGTTGATCGTTTACGGCGCGAAAGAACTCGAGCATGGAAGAATTCTGAAGAGCATTGGCGTGCTTGAGTTGCAAGAAGGCTTCTTTGCGTTGAATGGAATTGATGCTGGAAAGCAAGGGGTGAAGCCCATTTTATATAGGGTTCTCGGGCGCCTGAGGCTTATGGGGCACCAGACACGTGTCGCAAATCTAACGCGTCCTTATCCGTAGTCTCGGCCAAACTCCTATCTTCTATTCTTGGCCGCCTGGGACCCCTAGGGCGCCTGAGTTGCTGACGTGGCAACCAAGGTTAGTCCAAGAAGAATATATAATATAAATAATTGAAATACATCACAACCGGAGTTGTCTTGGTTCTGACTTTGGATTTCAAAATGAAACCCTAGGTTGAACCGACGCCTACTGTTCCCTCTTCCAGGGAATGCGTCATCACCTACTCCTCTATGGTGAAGTTACCTTTTGCCAACTGGCTCCTCCGGTTGGACTTTTTCTTGCCCTCCGAGACTGCCGGATCTCGAGACGTCCGTTCCTTGTCCCGCCTCTACTTCTGTCGCAATCCTCGCTCGGCTAAGACTCCTGCCCAATCATCTGGATCAGGACATCATTGCCTAGTCCATGACCAAGACTTCTTGCTCAACCTTGCAGGTCAAAACTTCGTGCCTAGGTGTACTAGGACTTTCCTGCTCACTTAGTAAATCCATTAGACATAAATACATACTTAACTTTGAACCCTTTGCCATTATCAAAATCAGGTTCGATCTTGTGCTTCCGGCACTAACAATCTCCTCCTTTTTGATTTATGCCAACATCGTTCATAAGTTAAGTTAAAAAAACAGAAGACATATGATAATTATGTATTAGAAAGAAAGCAAGTAGATTTTCTACACTCCCCTTAATCAGTTCTCTCCGCCTTTTTCCTTAGAATTAATTTTGAAAAAACATAGTAGAAATTCGAAACATTGCATAACGTTGTCTTTTAATTTGAAAATCTCCCCCTGAAGCTTTTTGAAAATATGCAATTTTTCTATTTTGAAAGTTTTTCCAAAATGATTTTGAAGACTTTGAGAAAAATAAGTTTTGAAAAATTTCTAACTCAAAGTTTTTCTCAAACAAAATTTTCTGAATTGAATTGTATTTTCTAAAAATAACTTTTCAGGAAATAAAATTTTCTTTTTCAAAATAAAGTTTGAGTAACAAACTGAAAAGATTATTTTATGGATAAAATACTTTTCACTTAATTTTTTTTTTGAAACTTGATTTTTTCGAATCCAAGGAAAAAAAATTACTTGATTTGGAAAAATTATTTATAACTTGACTTGAATTAAAAAAATATTTTTAACTTGAATTTTCCTTCTCTCCCCCTTTGCCATATATAAAAAAAATAAAAAAACTATGATTGACATGAATAAAACAGTTATGTATCAGAGCCTACTTGATTTATAAAAATGATGAAGAAAACTGCAGTAAGTATTGATTTTAGTTTGACCCAAGTAACAAATTTTGAACCCAGTTAACATACTAGTGAGTCCAAGCATGAAAATCCTTTTCACACAAAATAGATCAGCATAACCTCTTTGTTGGTGCAGGAAGCACCTAAGTCAAATCTGTGTTTTGATAATGGCAAAGGGTTCAGAAGTTAAGGTGTTAATGTGATCTAACAAGCTTACTAAGTGTGCAGGAAAAGTCCTAGGTACACTAGGCAAGAAGTCCTGGCAAAGGGCTGGGCAAGAAGTCCTGGTCAAGGGCTGGGCAAGAAGACCTGACCGCAAGTTGGGCAAAGAAGTCCTGGTCGAGTACTGGGCAAGAACTGGGCAAGAAGTCCTGGCAAAGGGCTGGGCACCGAAGACCTGACCGGAAGTTGGGCAAGAAGTCCTGGTCGCGGACTGGGCACGAAGACATGATTGGGAGGATTGGGCAAATGTCCAACCGGAGGAGCCGGTTGGCAAAAGGTAAACTCTCCTGAGAGGAGTAGGTGAGGACGCGTTCCCCGTGCGAGGGAACGGTAGGCATCGGTTCGACCTAGGGTTCCATTTGGGAAACTCAAAGTTAGAACCAAGACAGCTTAGGCTATAAATAATGGCTAACATATTTTGCTTCTTGTGTTTTGGAACTAACCTTTGTTGCAGGGAACGAAGGAATGCGTTTCTGTAGCTGAGGCACCTCAAAGGAGTGAGGCACCTCACTGGGGCTAGGCGCCCGGATGGATACGGGCGCCCTAGGTCAAGGCCAAAACAGAACCATCGAAGCAAACTGCCACGAAGCCTCTGGACCAAGTTAGCTCAGGCGCCTATGTTAACACAGGCACCCCCATCATCCCAGGCGCCGAGTGAAGGGGATAAGTGCTGACCGAGCTTGCAGATAGGAGTTCGTGCAGGAGAGCCCACGTGTTAGGCGCCCCCATCGACACAGGCGCCCCTATGGCTGCTATAAAAGAGGGTTCACCCCCAAGGCTTCAAACAACTTAGCTCACAATGCTCCAAGCACTTTCGTTCAAGCGTTATGCTCCGACAAGCTCCGACTTCAAGATTCCAGCGCCAACAACGACCATCTGCTCCGAACTTCGATCCACCTCGGGCCTCGGTAAATTTAATTTACGAAAAGTGTTGCAATTTCAATTCCAATTCTATATCTGTATTGAAGTTGTAAAAGATTTTTCCAAATATAGAATTGCCCAACGTAAACGGTCAGGGACCGTGGGCCTTGGAGTAGGAGCCAATCACGACTCCGAACCAAGTAAAACCAACTTGTGTTCGCGATTGTTTTGTTATTTTCCGCTGCGTAATTGCTCTAGTTTTTCGAAAAATTCTAGATCGATATTCACCCCCCCCCTCTATCGATTTTCTCTAATTCCAACAAGTGGTATTAGAGCGGGTGGCTCAAACTTGGTGCAACTAGCAGTTTGAGAGTTTTTTTTCGGATTTACAACATTTTAAATTTTTTTTTTCGAATCTTTTCTCGTTAATCGAGGTTGGTGCAACACCACTCGATCATTTTTCGTTGTTATTAATTTCTTCCACACTACTAATCCAAGACTCAGTCTTGGAACAAGTTTTTTGTTAAATTTTTTTCAGAAAATATTAATGGCCATGTAAGAGGGATTCAGCATTGCCAGACCACCTCTTTTCAATGGAGAAGATTTCTCCTACTGGAAAAGAAGGATGGAAGTCCACCTGAAAACTCAGGTGGACATGTGGATAATCATCCAATTTGGCCTGGAGATTCCCAAGAACATAGAAGGAGTGTCACAACACTATTCTGAATGGGACGCCTCGTTGAGAAAGAAGATCGAGGCTGATGCAAAGGCAACCCAGACTTTCCAATGCGGATTGACCAAGGAGGAGCTGAACCGGGTTGGACCCTTCAACAACGCCAAAGAACTTTGGAACAAGCTGATTGAGTTGCATGAAGGCACTTCCGACACCAGGATCAGCAAAAGAGATCTGTTGTTGAACAGACTCTACACGATCAAGATGAACGAAGGAGAATCAGCAGCACAACTCCACGCCAGAATCCAAGAGCTGATGAATGGGCTGCATGCGATAGGTCACAAGGTCGAGAACCGTGACCTAATCATGTATACTCTAAATATGTTCCCAAGGAACACACTGTGGGCTTCCATGGTAGATGCCTACAAGGTTTCCAGGGATCTTTCCAAAATTAAACTAGATGAACTTTTCTCTGAATTAGAATTGCATGAACAGACTAACTCCACATTGGTCGAGAAAAGTATTACGTTCATTGCAGGAAAACCTCAAGGAAAAGTCCCCAAGAAGAAGCCTCTACCAGCACCCGGGTCTGACTCAGACTCAGACTCAGAAGACAGTGAAGGGGATCGACCCAAGTTGGTTCGGCTAGCTCGGGACTACTACAAGGAGCTGAAGCACCAAACAAACAAAAAGAAAGCAAGACGAAGAAAGGAAGATCCAGCTGAATCTTCAACAACCTCAAAGAGCAAGACTAATATCACCTGCTACGAATGCAACAAAAAGGGTCATTACAAGTTAGAATGCTCCAATTTGAAGGAAACAAAGAAGGCGCGAAGGAAGAAGGCTCTCCAAGCCACGTGGGATGAATCTTCTTCTGAAGAAGAAGAAGAAGTCCCACACATGAATCTTCTCGCCTTAACCGCTTCGAAAGACGTTGACACCGGATCGGAATCGGAGCCCGACGATGGAAGGCTCACAATCTCGAAAAACTGGCAAATAACGGTAAGAGGTTATTCAGAGTATGAACTATCCAAATTAATTTCTTATTTATCTCGCAACTTGGCGAAAGTCAAAATCTGGGTCGAGTCCCTCTGACAGGAAGTAAAACGCCTGAAAGAGGAAGCCGACTCGAGATCCTTGGCCGAGAAAAGTCAAGAAGGAAACTCCACTCAAGTTTAGACGCTTGAGGAAGAGAATTCCTACTTGAAAACTCAAGTCAAGGAGCTCAGAGTGCTTTAGAACCATTCACTCGGATTCCAAGGGTCTTGACATGATCCTTGGAAAGTAGAAGTCCGTTCTTAACCGATCTGGATTAGGGTATCGAACCAAGTCTAGGCAATGTTCTTATTATGTTGTATTGAACCAACCTAGAACCCAAGTCCAAACATGGGTCCCCAAGCTCTGCTTGAACAATCAAGCTGGACCAAACCAGTATTGGATCCCCAAGTACAAGATTCACATCTTGCCTAACCATTATCGAGCCTATAGTCCAGGGGGAGCTAATATAAAAACAATATTCATAATTAGATAAGTTTTTTTTATTGCAATTTTTCTTTATTGCATGCTTGCTTGTTTATTTCCTTCTGCAAATCATCATGCTTAGACTTAGGACTGGTTAGACTAAGGTCAAAATGACTTAATTGAAATTTGGAAACCCTAGTATTGGGTGGAGGTGAGATGATAGTACGTTAAGGAAACCATTCTGGTGGAACTAGCCGAAGCTACCGATCCAAGACCCAAACTAGTTAGACCAAAATCTTTCAAGAAGTAATTTGGAGATGAATTTTCAATAAAAGGCTTTGTCAAGGAAAGGGTTGATGATCTAATAAGGTTACGGCTAAAGAAGGCCTAGTGCCTCGCCAAGACCTGGAAGCCAATTATTGAAAATCAAATTCACTTTACTACTTGTTAAATTTCAATCTAACACAAATTTCAATTAATCTTAGATTCAACACAATTTTTCAAAATAAACTTAAAACTTAATAATTTTTTTTCAAAATTAATTTAACCTATTAAAATTAACCATGCATTTCAAATTAAAATCTTCATTTTTGTTAAAACCTGTCTCACAAAACCCATAAGGTTAACGTGATTGATAACTCTAGATTGGGTGAGATAGACTAGGTTGTGAAAATAAATTTTAAAGCTATCCTTGACTCTAATTAGATCCAAATCAATAAATACTTTATGTGTAGGAATATAAAGATTTGGACCAATGGATGTTGGATAGTGGATGCTCCAGACACATGACTGGAGACAAATTGAAATTCACCAAAATCATGTTCAAGAACCTTGGTTCAGTAGCATTTGACAACAATGTTACACTCAAAGTCATTGGGTCAAGTAACATTGAACTCAAATCTGATTTTGTGATTAAAAAGGTACTCTTGGTTGAGAATTTCAAGTTCAATTTGCTTAATATAAGTCTACTATGTGATACTGCCTATGTAGTTACATTTACCAACTTTGACTGCCTGATTAGAAACCTTCAAGACTCAGAAATCATGCTCAAGGGTACTAGGAAAAATAATATTTATACTATCTATCTACCTTTAGTAGTAAAATACCTCCTGACTCAATTAGAATAATCCAACCTCTGGCATAGGAGATTAGGTCACACAAATGTTAGACTAATTTCTAAAATTACCCAGCTTGGTCTAATTAAAGGGGTACCAAAAATTAAGAACGTTGAAAACACAATCTGTAACTCATGTAACCAAGGCAAACAAACCAAGTCTAACCACAAGCCAATTCAATCAGACTCAACCCAAACCACACTTGAGCTCCTTCACATTGACCTATTTGATTCACATGGAGCCAAGTCACTAAGCGGGAACCGGTATTGCTTAGTTATTATTGATGATTACTCTAGGTTTACCTGGGTGAGGTTCCTAAAAACTAAAGATAAAACCCTAAACCTGTTTATTGACTTATGCAAGATAATCGAAAATCAAAATGATACCAAAATCAAAAGACTTAGGAGTGATCATAAGGGAGAGTTTGAGAATCAAAGGTTTGAGGAATTCTGTAAAATAAATGGATATATTCATGAATTTTCTTATCCTAGAACAACCCAACAAAATGGGATAGTAGAAAGAAAGAATAGAACCCTTCAGGAAGCCACTAGGACCATGCTCAATGAATTTAACCTAACAAACCAATTTTGGGCAGAAGCAATAAGTACCCCTTACTATATCCAAAATAGGGTCCTAATTAATAAAAGACATAATAAAACACCTTATCAATTATATTATCATAGACTGCCCAACCTACACTACCTAAGGGTCTTTGGGTGTAAAGTCTATATCTTGAACACCAAGGACTACCTAGGTAAGTTTTAATCTAAGTCAACCCCAGGAGTTTTCTTAGGATATTCAACAACTAGTAGGGCCTATAGGATTTACAATAAACAAACTAATAAAATTGAAGAAACAACTAACTTAATCTTTGATGAGGAAACTGTTAGTGATATGAGAGAAGTGTCCTAAGGCAATCGCCTTATGATTGTAATCATTTATTCTAATAAATAAATATTCACTATTTGAGTATAGATGTTTGTGTATTTGATTGAGATCTTAAACTCATTTACTGAATGTCCGCAATATAATTCACAGCATGAGAGAATTTGTGATGAATTCACAACTAGTGATTATCTCTACATATGCAATTGTAAAGTATTGAAATTGTCCCTAGTCGATGAATTGATAAATACGGACACTATCAATTCTGTTGAGACTAGCATGGGTTATTCTCTAATCAGCTGATTCTCACTGGCTGGTGACATTGAGATGTCCGGAGATAAACATGAATGCTAGTTAAGGGAACTAGTTCATTGGAGTGACTGGCTGTAAAACTTCATATGGTAGTCTACATATAGATATGTCAGTGAAGTTCTTACTATAGCTTATGTGTGATGTTCCTTTGACTTGCGGAGTTCAAGTCATCTTGGTCATGGAGACATATACTTTGACATCTTAAGCAAGCATCTCCAAGGAGGTGTGGACCCAGGATGATTGGGTATAAGCCGAAGTGTCCGAAGATGTTTGAACAGCCTACAAAGGATTCACCACTCCTTGCAAGGAGATGTATACCCAAGGCCTACCATCAGATTGTTACTCGAAGCCTCTGGCCAGAGCATGACATGTTCAGAGTATGAATCTCTTAGACACATGAGAGTAATTAGAATCCGTAGGACGAGAAAACGTTACTTTGGCTAGGTGTGACGTAGTCAGCCTAGTGGGGACTGACACACAAAGACCATGTCCTAAATCATGTGGGTATAAGATGGTGAAGGGAATGGGGCACGATTCATTATAGCTGCTGAAGGGTTTCAGAATTGTTTCTGAGGTCAACCGTTGATCTTTCGATTAATTGGGGATCATGATGTACTACTAGGTGCCACTCATGATCGTTCTATAATTAATTGATTAATTATAGACGGCCAACATAAATTGAAAGCCTATTTAGTCGCACGCACTATGAGTAATCCGAAGGATTTAAAACGAGTTGAAAATTAGATTTTCCAATCAAGAGAGATTAGGTTTGGTTGAGCCAAACAATAAGTCGAATTTGAATTTTTCAGAGACGCATCGGAAGCGTAAAATGGCTAAGTCTTTTGAAGACTTAATAGATGAATTAAATAAGTTTAATTCATTGGGGCTTGGCTTGGATGGGCCGGCCAAAGAGGGCCTCCATCCTCTTTGCTTGGTCGGCCACAATAAAGGGAGAGAACCAAGTTTTTGGTTCAATTTATAAAATAAACCAAGTGTGGTTTGTTTTATAAAATTATGGATGATATAAGTTTTATATAATAAACCAATGTTTGGTTTATTTTTCATGGAAATTAAAATGAACCATGGATTGGTTTATTTTATAAAATCAATCATGAATTGATTTACCATGATAAGGAAATTTATTCCATATGAGAGAAGAGACTTGATTGATTTTTTATCATGAATTAAAATATGATTTTAACCATGATATAAAATCAAACTTGGCATGATGGAATAAGTTATTCCATATTTGAGAGGCTTGATGGTTGAGAGGCCACTATATAAAGGACCCAAGGCAAGGCTTTGGTGATAATCGAGGAGACCAAGGCATAGGCTCTCTCCCTCTCTTTCTCTCCTTCTCTTCTCCCCTTCTTGTCGTGCGCCAACCAGCCCCAAGAAGGAGCACCAGCTGGCCATCCTTTTGTGGTTAGTCTTCCGACTTCTCTCTTGGTTTTTCTCGTCGCGTTCTCGGAGAATCTAGTAGTTCTTGAGAACACGAAACTCGTGGCTTTGCAAAGTCATCCCGAAGATACTCGGCGTGGATGCGAATAGAGGCGGAGCTTCCAAGGGACGCTTACGGTTGGATCTCGTCCCTTCCTTCGAGTTACGCGAGGTAATACGTAAATTAGTTTACGTTTCTGCAAAATTTTAAATATATGATCATGTCTACACAAGATAAAATTGCATGCTTAGATGTGTGGTTAAATAATTTGAGAAATTATTTATGCTAAACCTTCCGTTGCACGTAATTAATTTTTAAAATTACGAACCCGCATCCATGTCAACATGCACCCGGTCCCAACACTAGTATCAGAGCCAAGGTTTGTGTTCGACATAATCATATAATTGTTTTGCGGAAAGCTTTATCATGATCTCAATTTTGGAAAATTTTCAATTATGGAAACTTTCCAATTATGGTAAATTTTCGATTTAGGAATTTCAAAGTTTGGAAATCCTCATGAAATTTTGCAAACTTTTGAAATATCTCTATTTCTGAAATTTTATGATAATTATGAAAACTTTCCATTTTTGAAAACTTTCCAATTTTGGAAAAACGTAAGTTTTCTTTGTACCAGAAACTTACAATTATTCTGAAAACCTTTTTTTTTTTGAAACTTTCCATTTATGGAAAGCTCGCAATTTTGGGCACTTTCTTTCAAGAAAGTCTAGACAAATTATGGGAATATTAATTGGCATTTAAATTTTTAATTGGAAATTAAATTATTTACAAAATTCTTTATTTTGGATTGAGCCTTGGGGAGCCGTCCAATTTAAAGTTAGTTGTTATAATTAAATTTCCTAAATTGAATTTAAGTTGTCAAATGTTTAATTTGGATTGAGCCTCGGGGAGCCGTCCAAATTAAGTTATTGATATTAATTTTCCATAAATAAAATATATGATCAAATCTTGGAAATTTTTGAGGTGATTCTCAAACGATAATTTCTTTATTTGATTTATGAGGTAATGCTCTTACATATTATTGTCTCCAAAATTAATTAGGAAAATTATTTCCTATAGAGTATATTTCCTTAAATAAGATTTTCATGAAAATAATATGTGGTTGAATTAAGGGAATCTGTCTCTTAATTTAATAAGATTTGATTTAGAGAAATCAAAGTCTTAAACATATTATTTCCGAAATTAATTATGATAATTCAGGAAATTGTTTCCCAAAATAATTCCTTGAATAAAGTATGAAATTAGAATTAGGAAATCCGGTTCCTAATTCAATTAATGAGACTTGATAAATTAAGTCACATACATACTTTATTAAGGAAATCGTTAGAACATTACATAATTATATGTCATGAATGTGCATAAAAGAAAAGGATGAGACCCAAAACCTCTTACAAAATATTAAGGCCAACACCTTCCATTAATATGGTTAGAACCGGAGTTTTGTTTCTCGTTTGGGTTGATGGACACATCCATGCCCGGCTTGAACCTCAACATGTTCAAACCATGGAATTAGTTTATGATTAATATAGTTGGAGTCAGAGGTCAATCCTTAGTTTTGGTTGTTGGACACATCCAAACCCGACTAAACGGTTGAATGAGCTCCAACCATATTAAAACTATTTCTTGATTAATGGGTCAGCCTTAAGCTTGGAGCATCGATTTGTTGTGCCACAGCCAAGGTCGATGTAAAGAGAGGTGCAGTTGGGTGCTATGTATATTGTTGCATACTTGTTAATGAGTTAACAACCCAATGATTTATGCAAACATTCAATTAGTTGATAGCATAATGTGATAGTTACATATGTATAATATGTAATCGGTATAATTACCTACCTTCATAGCTAAGAATAACTTGATGGACTCTAGCCATGGTTGTTCTTATCTATGGTTGGATATCAACCTATTTGGAGATGTTCCTACGATCTCCCGAATTGATAAAAAGGGTTATTCAATTTGAAAAATAAATAGGATCTAATTAATGTATATTGATGCATTCTTTATCATTCTCATTACATAACCTCAATTTGTATTTCTAGGATAATCACCTGATCATGTCTTCTCTGAATTTGCATTCCATTTTGGACACCAATAAGCTGACTGGGCTAAACTTCATGGACTGGCTTCGAAACCTGAGGATAGTCCTCAAGGCAGAAAAGCTTGCTTATGTCCTTGAAGAATAACTTCCCAACCATCCTCCTGAAGATGCAACTCCAAACCAGTTAGTGGCCTATCAGAAACATGTGGCCGATTCTGAACATGCGAGTTGCATCATGCTGGCCGCTATGGTACCTGAGCTACAAAAGCAACATGAGCATATGGATGCTCATACCATCGTCTTCCATCTTCATGAGCTGTTTGACGAGCAGACGAGATCCGAAAGGTTTGAGGTCTCCAGACTCCTCTTCACCTCTAAGATGTAGGAAGGCACTTCTGTTTCACAGTTTGTGTTGAAGATGTTGGGATACATTGAGCGACTAGGCACACTCGGATTTGCAATGGATCACGAACTAAGTATTGACATAATTCTGCATTGTTTGCCCAAGAGTTACTCATAGATTATGATGAACTATCGGATGAACAAACTGGAGACTACCATTCCTGAGTTGCTTAACCTGCTAAAGGCTGTAGAGCCTTCTGTAAAGCAGGATCAGAAGACGGTACTATTAGTTGGTTCCTCAAAGAAAGGCTCTAAGAGGAAGCCCAAAGAACAAAATAAGGGAAGGAAGAAAAAGGCCAAAAAGATTAAAAAGGCACCAAAAGGCACTTGCCATCACTGCGGCAAGGAGGGCCACTGGCGAAGAAACTGCAAGGTTTATCTTGAGTCCTTGAAGAAGAAGGCATTCGATGCTCCATCCTCTTCAGGTATCTTCGTTATTGAATGTCACTCTATTTCCTCGGACACTTGGGTACTTGATATTGGGTGTAGCTCACATATATGTAATGACATACAGGGGTTAAGGAATAGAAGAAGACTCGTCAAGGGAGAAGCGAATTTGCAAGTTGGAAATGGAGCAAAGATTGCTGCTGTTGCCATCGGAATATATTTGCTAAAGCTCCCTACTGGACTTGTCTTAGAATTGGATAATTATTATTTTGTTCCTTCGTTAATAAAGAACATTGTATCTATTTCATGCTTGAATGAAAAAGAGTTATCATTTAACTTTTAGTAACAATTGCTGTTATATAACTTTAAATGGTGTTCTTTATGGGACTGGAACTTTATGCAATGGTATCTACACGTTAGATTTATCCGGTGACGTTTTCAATATCGAAGTTAGCAACAAACGTGCTCGAATAGATAATCAAATAGACTCATATATGTGGCATTGTCGTCTTGGCCATGTAAGTAAGAAACGCATGACCAAATTACACCGATGTGGAATTCTGGAATCATTTGAACTCGGTTCATTTGATACATGTGATTCATGCTTAAAAGGCAAGATGACCAAATTACCCTTTTCTGGAAAAGGTAAACCAGTGGGAGAATTGCTTGGTCTAATACATACTGATGTATGTGGACCAATGTCAACTCTTTCACAAGGAGGCTATAGCTACTTCATTACCTTTATCGATGATCACTCACGATTCGGGTATGTGTTCTTAATGAAACACAAATCTGAAGCTTTTGAGAAATTCAAAGAGTTCAGAAGTGAAGTAGAGAAACAACTTGGCAAAAGTTTTAAGATACTTCGATCCGATCGGGGTGGTGAATACTTAAGTCAAGAGTTTCAAGATTATCTTAGGGACAATGGGATATTGTCTCAATGGACTCCGTCATATACACCACAGCATAATGGTGTATCTGAGAGGCGTAACCGAACCTTGATGGACATTGTTAGATCTATGATGAATCATGCAACTCTTCCAAAATCCTTTTGGGGCTATGCGCTTAAGACAGCTGTTTACTTACTAAACAGAGTCCCGACCAAGGTAGTCTCTACTACTCCATATGAGACGTGGAATGTAATGCCCGCCCTTATATCTACTCTCGGGGCGGGGTTACGTACAATTCAATCATATAGTAATATTTTTTTTTTCTATCTTCTAGCATGACATTAAAACAAAAAAAACAAGGACTAAGGACTAAGCATGCTTGTTTAACTATCAAAGTCATTCTACAACATGATAAGTTTACCAGTAATGTAACTCATAACAGGATCAAATATAAAAGACTTCCAAAGGTAACACTATCATGCCATGTCAATCTTAATCACTAACACTTATTGTCAGGGAAACATAAACATAAACATAAACATGATAAGTAGATATAGAATCATTCTTTCCCGAGCCACCACCCCACACATCTTCAGTCTTCCTGCCTCTTCCTCTAGTTCAAGTGTTCCTTACCTTTATCTGCAGCATAAGACAACACATAACTAGTAAGCATAAAAGCTTAGTAAGGATCCGGTCCTACTCGCAAAATCCATACGAAAGCATACAACATGTACACATAACAAGACATAAGCATGAGTTCATCATTGCATACTAAACATCAAAGATTCTAAGCATGCAGTATATAGTATTTTAAGCATACCCATCACATGTAATAAATGTTTTTCAAAAACAATTCCATAACGGTATTACTTAAAAATACATCCATGTCATATAGGGCCCAGTTGTGTACCACATGATGCGCGTTCCCTAATGAGTTGGGGTAGCGAGCCACCAATCCCATTAGAGCAGGACCTCTTACGTCCTACCAGAGCCATGACCTTAAGTTAACATGCACCCCGGATTTGATTTAACGACCCCTCTTACGAGTCGGGTACACAACCTAGAAAGTAAAATACTTATCATGTCTTTACATATATATGCTAAGGATGTACTCCAATTTTCACTGCTCAAGGGACACCCACTTTTTCAGGGTGTTTCCGATCCCATTGCTCAAGGGACACCCACTTTTTCAGGGTGTTTCTGATCCCATTGGGACACACCTCACAACATAAGGGTGTTCTAAATCCCAAACTTAGTGGAGTATCCTTTCTAGCATTTCATCGTGCATATCACATGCAACCTCATAAGGGTGCCCCATGGGCTATAAGACATGCTCATACATACATCATAATTCAACCACTTAACATACTTTAGATCTGACAAGATTTGGTCACATAGATCATACTCATATCATAGGAAGTGGTAGCATGCTAACAATTAAGATTTCAATCAGACATCTCATTTAAACACCTCATGCATAAACATATCATAGCATGCTAACAATTAAGGTTTCAAATCAACCATTCCATTTAACACCACATGCATATACATATAATCATCCCCAAACATAAACATATATCATAGGGTAGTTTGACCTCCACAAACCCTAGTCCTAGTGGGTTGGCCGAAACATCAAGAGTAGGGAAAGATTAGGACTTTTGAATTGATCATTCACACAAAACAATTATACAAACACCTTGTATACAATATCATACCATACACTAAGCATGAATATTTTCTAGGATAATTCAACTCTCCTTAACCCTAATTCATTGCCTTGGCCGAAACCCATACAAACCCTAAACCTTAGTTGTTGTCATCACAAAATGAAAGGTCACCACATATGTGTATACCCTAAGTCCTAAGGGTTCTTTTCATGTATCAAAAAGTAGCCAAACACTTCCCTTTGGAAGTGGCCGAAACCCTATACAAGGACAAACCCTAGGTTTTGTTCTTAACATCATGAAGAAAAATCCACATACATGTATACCCTAAGTCTCAAGGTCTTCTCATGTATCAAGGAAAGAGCCAAGGCCTCCCTCAAAGGTGTTGGCCGAAACTTACAAAAAGGAAAAACACCCATTTTCGAAACCAATAAGAGCATGGCAATCACACAATAACGATTACACTGCAGGCGAGGGGATACTTACATCCTTTCGCTTAAATTTCTTCTTCTCTAAAATCTTAGGGTACCCTTGAAGAAGGAGAAGATGAGAGTTTCCCTTGTTAGCCTTCTCTAGAAACCTTGGCCCTAGTAGAGGGCAAGAACCTTCAATGGGTCCTCTTCCTTCCAACTCCCTAGGGTTAGAACCCTAGGGTTGTGATTTTTGAAAATGCAAAGGGAGAAGGAGTGGATTTCGGTGATGAGAGGGAGGAAGAAGAAGAAGAAGAGGAAGTTACTCTAACTTCTCATTCCCTTATTTATACTTTTCTCATGAAGAGACATGTCTCTTCACTTCCCTAGCTTTTAACAAGCATGTTCCTTATTCCCTCTACATGAAATATTGCTTGGTTCATTGGTTATGACATGGTGAGTGCAACGAGGAGGTTCAAGGTTCAATCCTTGTTTCCTCCTTTCTACCTCTTCTTTTTATCACAATTTGCACTAATCCATATCAAAGCCCATTAAGCCAAGCCCATCATGAAATTTCATAATATTAATAATATTTCATGAATTCATAATATTTCATAATATTCCAAAAATATTATTTCATAATATTTTTAATATTTCATATTCATGAATCCATAATATTTCATGATAATATTTCATGAATTCCATAATATTTCATATTCATGAATCCATAATATTTCATGATAATATTTCATGATCTTCCATAATAATATTTCATGAATTTCATGATATTTCATAACCTTCTATATGGGAAAATTTTGGGGCGTTACAATCGACGGTCGACGGTCGAGACCGCCAAATGGGCCGCCAAATGGGCCAGGTCGTTACATGGAATAGTAAGAAACCTCATTTATCTCACCTAAAGATATGGGGTTGTTGTGCTTATGTAAAGCGGACTGTATCAGACAAATTGGATGCTAAGTCTGATAAATGTCTATTTATTAGATACCCTTAGGAAACGAAAGGTTACCAATTCTATCATCCCTTGGAATAAAAGGTGTTTGTTTCAAGACATGCTGTATTTCTAGAAAAAGAATTTCTTTTACAAGAAAACAGTGGGAGTAGCATTGAACTTGAAGAAGTTCAAGAAACTCCAATAGACATTACAGAGACACCTAGTCTAAACCCACAACCAATAACTCATAATGATGAGCTATCAGTTGAACCTAAAACAACACCACTTCTTCGTAGGTCTGATAGGACACGCAATATTCCAGAGAGATACGGATTTCTCATAAGTGAATCGAACGACGTGTTACTCATTAACGATGATGAACCTATCAGTTATGAAGATGTTCTGAAAAATTCAGAAAGGGATAAATGGCTTGAAGCCATGAAGTTGGAAATGGATTCCATGTACAAAAATCAAGTATGGGACTTGGTTAACCCACCTGAAGGGATTAAGCCCATAGGGTGCAAGTGGGTTTTCAAGAAGAAAACTGACATGGAAGGTAACGTTGTTACCTTTAAGGCTAGATTAGTGGCAAAAGGATATCGTCAGAAATAAGGAATTGATTATGACGAAACCTATTCGCCAGTAGCTATGCTTAAATCCATTCGGCTGCTCCTGGCCATAGCAGCTCATCATGATTATGAGATATGGCAAATGGATGTGAAAACAGCTTTCCTTAATGGAAATCTACTTGAGGATGTATACATGATACAACCTGAAGGTTTCACATCGGTTAATAAAACCAAAGTATGCAAGCTTCGACGATCCATATATGGACTAAAGCAAGCATCCAGGAGCTGGAACATCCGTTTTAATGAGACAATCAAAGAGTTTGATTTCTCACAAAATCCTGATGATTCTTGTGTGTACAAGAAGGTTAGTGGGGGTGCAGTCGTATTCCTAGTGTTATATGTCGATGACATATCACTTATAGGCAACGATATATCAGTCTTACAGTCAATTAAAATTTGGTTGTCCAAAACTTTCTCCATGAAAGACCTGGGAGAAGCAACCTATATCCTTGGGATTAGAATCTATAGAGATAGATCAAAATGATTGCTTGGTCTTTCACAGTTTACATATATAGACCGAGTGCTAAAAGGGTTTAGCATGTCGGAATCCAATAAAGGTTACCTTCCCATCAGGCATGGGATCAACCTTTCGAAGTCTATGTGTCCGCGCACAGAAGATGAGAGGATTTGCATGAATAAGATTCCTTATGCATCCGCGATAGGATCTATCATGTATGTTATGTTATGTACTAGGCCCGATGTATCGTATGTTCTGAGCATCACAAGCATATACCAGTCTGATCCAGGAATGGATCATTGGGCGGCTGTCAAGACAATCCTCAAGTACTTAAGAAACACTAAGGATGTGTTCCTAATATATGGAGAAGGTGATATGGTAATACGTGGGTATACAGATGTCAGTTTCCTGACAGATAAGGATGACTCCAAATCTCAGCCCGGATACATATTTATTTTGAATGAAGGCTCAATAAGTTGGAAGAGTTCCAAGCAAGACACTGTAGCGGATTCTACCACGGAAGCGGAATATATTGCAGCTTCGGAAGCAGCAAAGGAAGCAGTCTGGATCAAAAAGTTTGTCTCAGAACTTGGTGTGGTTCCAACCATTGACGAAGCAATACCAGCTTACTGCGACAAAAATGGAGCTATTGCACAAGCAAAGGAATCAAGGTCTCATCAGCGATCCAAACATGTGCTTCGCCGCTATCATCTGATTAGAGAGATTATAAGTAGGAATGATATACAAATTGAGAAAATTCCCACTTAAAGGAATTTAGCGGATCCTTTAACTAAGGCCTTGCCTCAAAGCATGTTTGAGGGTCATGTTAGAGCCTATGGTATTGGGTACCGTAGCGATTGGCATTAGGCCAAGTGGGAGTTTGTTAGTGATATGAGAGAAGTGTCCTAAGGCAATCGCCTTATGATTGTAATCATTTATTCTAATAAATAAATATTCACTATTTGAGTATACATTTTTGTGTATTTGATTGAGATCTTAAACTCATTTACTGAATGTCCGCAATACAATTCACAACATGAGAGAATTTGTGATGAATTCACAACTAGTGATTATCTCTACATGTGCAATTGTGAAGTATTGAAATTGTCCATAGTCGATGAATTGATAAATACGGACACTATCAATTCTGTTGAGACTAGCATAGGTTATTCTCTAATCAGCTGATTCTCACTGGCTGGTGACATTGAGATGTCCGGAGATAAACATGAATGCTAGTTAAGGGAACTAGTTCATTAGAGTGATTGGCTGTAAAACTTCATATGGTAGTCTACATATAGATATGTTAGTGAAGTACTTACTGCAGCTTAAGTGCGATGTTCCTTTGACTTGCGGTGTTCAAGTCATCTTGGTCATGAAGACTTATACTTTGACATCTTAAGCAAGCATCTCCAAGGAGGTGTGGACCCAGGATGATTGGGTATAAGCCGAAGTGCCCGAAGTTGTTTGAACAGCCTACAAAGGATTCACCACTCCTTGCGAGGAGATGTATACCCGAGGCCTGTCGTCGGATTGTTACTCGAAGCCTCTAGCCAGAGCATGACATGTTCAGAGTATGAATCTCTTAAATACATGAGAGTAATTAGAATCCGTAGGATGAGAAAATGATACTTGGGCTAGGTGTGACGTAATCAGCCTAGTGGGGACTGACACACATAGACCATGTCCTGAATCAAGTGGGTATAAGATGGTGAAGGGAATGGGGCATGATTCATTATAGCTGCTGAAGGGTTTCAGAATTGTTTTTGAGGTCAACCGTTGATCTTTCGATTAATTGGGGTCATGATGTACTACTAGGTGCCACTCATGATCATTCTATAATTAATTGATTAATTATAGACGGCCAACATAAATCGAAAGCCTATTTAGTCGCACGCACTACGAGTAATCTGAGGGATTTAAAATGAGTTGAAAATTAGATTTTCCAATCAAGAGAGATTAGGTTTGGTTGAGCCAAACGATAAGTCGAATTTGAATTTTTCAAAGATGCATCGGAAGCGTAAAATGGCTAAGTCTTTTGAAGACTTAATAGATGAATTAAATAAGTTTAATTCATTGGGGTTTGGCTTGGATGGGCCGGCCAAAGTGGGCCTCCATCCTCTTTGCTTGGCCGGCCACAACAAAGGGAGAGAACCAAGTTTTTGGTTCAATTTATAAAATAAACCAAGTGTAGTTTGTTTTATAAAATTATGGATGATATAAATTTTTATATAATAAACCAAGGTTTGGTTTATTTTTCATGGAAATTAAAATGAACCATGGATTGGTTTATTTTATAAAATCAATCATGGATTGATTTACCATGATAAGGAAATTTATTCCATAGGAGAGAAGAGACTTGATTGATTTTTTATCATGAATTAAAATATGATTTTAACCATGATATAAAATCAAACTTGGCATGATGGAATAAGTTATTCCATATTTGAGAGGCTTGATGGTTGAGAGGCCACTATATAAAGGACCCAAGGCAAGGCTTGGGTGATAATCGAAGAGACGAAGGCATAGACTCTCTCCCTCTCTTTCTCTCCTTCTCTTCTCCCCTTCTTGCCCTGCGCCAACCAGCCCCAAGAAGGAGCACCAGCCGGCCATCCTTTTATGGTTAGTCTTCCGACTTCTCTCTTGGTTTTTCTCGTCACGTTCTCGGAGAATCTAGTAGTTCTCGAGAACACGAAACTCGTGGCTTTGCGAAGTCATCCCGAAGATACTCGGCGTGGACGCGAATAGAGGCGGAGCTTCCAAGGGACGCTTACAATTGGATCTCATCCCTTCCTTCGAGTTACGCGAGGTAATACGTAAATTAATTTACGTTTCTGCAAAATTTTAAATATATGATCATGTCTACATAAGATAAAATTGCATGCTTAGATGTGTGGTTAAATAATTTGAGAAATTATTTATGCTAAACCTTCAGCTGCACGTAATTAATTTTTAAAATTACGAACCCGCATCCATGTCAACATGCACCCAGTCCCAACAGAAACTAATCCAAAATCGGATAACCAAAACTTGAACCAATCAAATATTTATCAGGAAGACAATGAACAATCAATTGAACCATCAATTAAACCACTAATTGAACCTCTAAATGAACTAACTCTTGAACCAACTACTGCGTCAACTAAACCAATAACTGAACCAACCCAAGTAGTTGAACAGAACACTAAATCGAACCGTCCAGCCGGACCTGAGGTTGAACCAGGTTCTAGAAGAATCAAGAAACCCAGACTCAGTCACCCTTCTGATCAAATTGTCGGTGATCCAACCTTAGGAGTCAGAACTAGGTCTTCCTATAGAAATCTTAGCCAGATAGCACTAATTTCAAAAATTGAACCTAAGACTATAGAGGAGGCCCTTGATAACCATCATTTTGTTGATTATTTTCGGCTCTAAAATCCATGTTTAATTCACATTTTATATGCTTAAGTTTGCAATTGTATTAGGTTTCATGTATTCCCTTCATTTTGGCTTTTAATTCTAATCTTTGTATATTTGGGATATTTTTGGCACTAAATTTGAATATCATTTTGTAGGCTTCAATTGATCATGGACCTAGATCAAATCAGGTCAGACTTGAGTCAGCATTGGATCCAGATTAAAGGGATCCAGGATCGGATTATTAGGAGCCGTCCATTCCAGAGAATGGCTAGATCTGAGCCATCAGTCAACTTCTGGTCGATCCGAGTTCAAGATAGAATCAATCATGACCAGAGATCAAGATCTAAAAATTTCAGCCAAATCAGAAGTGATCTGACCGTTGGATCGAGCTCAAGATGTTCCAGACCATCCATTCAAGAAAAGGGAAGATCTGGACCATCCACCACTAATCTGGTTAATCCGAGCTGGGAACAGGTAGATCAGGACCATTGATTGGGATCTGTGATGTTTGGTTCAGATCGAAAGAGATCCGACCGTTGGATGAAACCGAATCGATCTCAGCCGTCCGTTACTAATGAGCTGTGAGTTCTGGGCTGAGCTGGGTTAACTGTGGTTTGGGCTGGCTGAACCAAGGCTAATTGAACCCAACTGCTCTGGCTTGGCTGATTGAACCCAAGGTTTGACCGAACACAAGCTAGGACTAAACCCAAGTGTTGAGGCTGATCGAATCCAAATGCTGAGTCTGATTGAACTCAATAGGACTGATCCAACTGCTGGCTGGGTTGGTTGAACTCAACTAGCTTGGCTTGACTGAACCGAACCATTGAGGCTGAAACAACTACTGAACTCAATTGGATTGATTGAACCGGATTGCTGGGCTGAGTTTGAGTGAGTCCAATGGCTTGGCTGATCGAACCTAGAGCTAGGGCTGAGGCTGACCGAACCCGCGCGCAGCCAGAGGGAGAAAAACCGAAGGGGAAGCCTCGATTCAGATAATCGACTCCACATGCAACGCTCGCGGTGATTCTTCTTCTCCACCATCCTCATCGTCACCGCAAGCTAGGGTTAGGGGTTCCAACCCTAGCCGGCCGGAGCTTCGATCGATCGTGAGTCGAGGGGTTCCCGACTTCATCCTCCTCCACCTCCACCGGTGTCTCCACCACTTCATCGCCGCTGCAAGCTAGGGTTAGGGGTTCCAACCTTAGCCGGCTGGAGTTCCTTCGCATCTCGACGCCGACCACAGCTAGGGCTCAGGGGTTCCGAACCCTAGCTGACTTCCCTCCATCTTCATCACTGTCGGCGATCAAAATGCCTTCACAGTTTTTCTTTTCAGCAGTTTAAGTCTTTAAAGTTTTTAATCCTTTACAGTTTCCTCTTCACATCTTATCAATTCCAGCAGATTTCCAGTAGATCCAGTAGTCAGCTTCAGTTCCTTCATTGCAATTCAGTTTTTCAGATCCCGTAGCCAGTAGAGTTCCTTCCCAGCAATTCGAGTTCTTCACAGCAGTTTCAATTCCAAGCAATTCGATCTTCTTAATTCACAGCAGCTGTTCTTCAAATCAGTTCTTCATCAGTCTCACTTCAGCAGCTCTTCTAATTAATTCCCTTCGACAGTTCATTTCTTTCACAGAAGTGCTGCAGCAGTTCATCAATTGGATTAATGGGTGGTTTAATTGTGTTGTTCTTTGAGTTTTTTTCGTGTTAATTGTTGAATGTTTGTGATAGTTGTTGAATGTTTGTATTTGATGAACTTCCCCAATTCAAATGGCACGCTCCTTTGTCATTTTAATACATGCTCAACTTGTATTTGGTTAAATGCCTCTTAGAATAGTACTTTCCATTGTGATGTTTCTTAGTTGCTCAATTCTTGTTTTGTGTTGCTCTTTCCAATGCTTTAGGTTTCATATCTTCAGTTTAATGCAAATAGGTTAGGAAATTAAATTTCTTTCATGCTATATGTTTTATTCCATGCCTAGGTTTCATTAATGCCTTATTTCTTGAATGCTTCTTTCACATTGCCTTTTCTTTTCTGCAATTGTAGTTAGGTTAATTTCGATTTCTTTATCTGCATTGTCCTTCCTTAATTAGAATTAGGTTTCATATTTGCTCTGCTACTCATTTCGTAGTATTAACGTTCAAACCCAAAACTCAGTTCATATCCAAAACCCAAAAGCAATAAGATACGATCCTGAGATTTATCTTGCGCCAACTACATTCGTTGGGAGACGACTCGAGTTACTCTATGCTACATTAGTTTAGAGGAATTCGATATCTTAATTGTATTTGAAACCGTAACACGACAAAAAATGGATTTCAAATTTGGCGCCATTGCCGGGGAATGTAGTGGTGCTTGATAATTATATTCTTTGATTCTATTCTTAATTGCTTAATCTTTGGTATACAGTTGCTGCTATTTTTCTTGTTTGTTTTGTGACAGGGCTGCAAGATCAAAATGTTTTCACCAGAGGACTGTAAAGAGATCACAAGTGCACTGTCAGATTTACAGTTTTGGGTGAATCATGTGAATCAACAAATATCCAACAAGCATTCATCTACTTACCAGCAGCCATGTCAACAGTTTTAGCAGCAAAACCAATATTTTCAGCAGCCCAATTCAAACTTTCAGCAGAACCAACCTTTTAATCAGCTATCACAGCAGTTTCAACCACAATTTCAGAATTTTCAGCAAGGGTTCAATTCAATTTTTCAACAGTCTTATTCAAATTTTCAGCAAACAAATCAGTTTTTTCAGCCACAATTTCAACAATGTCAGCAAGATTTCTAATTTCAAGGTCAGAATTTTCAGCAAGGCACTCAGAATTTTCAGCCCCAACTATTTCAACAATTCAATCAACAATGTCAGCCCCAACTTCAGAATTTTCAGAATAATAATTTCCAGCAACATCATCCTTGCTATCAACCCAATCTTCAGCAGTTTAATCAACACATTCAACCATTTGAGCAGCCCCAACAGTTCCAATTTCAGAATTCACAGCCAATTCTTGGTCTTCAGCAGCCTTATGCTACATTTCAAGGCCAACAGGATTTCCACACCAATCAAGGAGGCTTTGAGGATCCTAATGAGAGTGAGGCTCAACAACAACAAATGGAGGAGATGTTTCAACAAGTTCTACAATATCATCAAAAGCAACAAAGGCTTCAAGACATCGAAAGAGGCGTTGGACAAATTGCTAGTCAAATGAATCAAATGCAAGTTCAAGGAAGCCAACCATCTCCTCAGGCTACTCAGGAATCTAAGGGGTATGATTGTGAACTAATTTGGAGGTTGATAGAAGAAGAAGAAGAAGTCATCAAAATCAGGAAACCTAGAGCATGTATCCCTCCAGAGATTCCTGTTCGAAATTCAATTCCAAATTTTTCAGCTGAAGAAAAAGATTCTAAAATACTACAGGACCCTTCTCATCTTTTATTTCCTGATGATAGTGTTATTGATGGTCCTAATCTTTCTAATATTGTTGCTGCAGAAATTACTGAAGAAGCATGCATAGGAGATGATTCTACAGGTGTAGGGGATTGCACTAAGCCCCAGGGACCACCACAATTGATGGATACATTAGAAGATTCAGAGGATGAACCAGAAAGTGTAGGGACTTGCATGGTGGAAGCAAGAACCCAAGGATCACCTGCTTTAGTTGAGTGTCCACCAGAACCTGAACCTGAAGTGGGGCATGTACTTGACCAGGAGGAGCCAATAATTACATATATTCTTATAGAACCTCCAGGTATTCTTCAGCAAGATCAGGTAAGTATTCCTCCTATTTCTTCTGAAGATTGCATAGAGGTGTTTCAGATTGATTTTATTGATTGTAAAAGATTTTTAGAGGCACCTAGAATTGATGTTGTTTGTTATGATGAATCCCTTGATACATCTTTTGTGGATATCGATTGTAAAAATTTTTTAGAAGTGCCCCAAATTGATGTTGTTTGTTATGATGAATCTTTTGATACATCTTTTGTGTATATGAATTGTGAAAAAATTTTAGAAGAGCCTGAAATTGATGTGGTTTATTATGATGAATCTCTTGCTATATCTTATGCTGAAGTTGAGTGTGAAAAACTTATGGAGGTACCTCAAATTGATTTCAGTGGTTGTAATGCATTGCTTGATACATTCTTGTTGGAAAATAATTATGAAAATTCCATTGAGGTATCCAAAATAGATTTCATTGGTGGTGATAAGTTTCTTGAATTACCCTTGGTGGATATTAATTGTAAAAAATTCATTGAGATACCAGAAACTGATTTTCTTGGATGTGCTGCATTTTTGGATTCTTTTTATGTAGAGATTGACGATATTACATTTCTTTCTTACCCTGCACGCTTGAGAGAGGTATTACATGATTTTGCAGGGTCCCGAAGACTTCTGGAGTGGGTGCTCTATCTGAACAGACTCCAACCTCTTGGAAGAACTTCCAAAAAGCATCAAGAGGGAGGAGTTGTTTGTATTTTGACTAGTAGCACTCACTCTCTTAAGTGGATCTTGCACCTCAATCGCCTTCGGCCACCTGAACATCTCCACCACTACCTGAACATCTCCAGCCGCCAGGAATAAAGGGGAGTTTGTTCCTTTACTTTCCTTTTCTTGTTTTTCTTTATGTTTATACTCGCATGTTTGTTTACTTTTATACTTTGCATTTATACTTTGTTTCCTCATTCTGCATTTTGTTTGGCTTTGAATAAATCTTGTTTGATTTCGAGTTGTATCTCCTTACATGTTCCTTTATTATGCTTTGAGAATCATAAAAGATAGTTAAGTCTGATTATCGATGTTTTGGTTTCCTTGGTATGCTTGGGGATATTAATTGCATTTAGTCATTTGTTATGGTGATGGACTCTATCTTGTTAGATTAAGCATGACAGTTTTATTGTTCACCTAGTGAGGATATTGTCATGCCTATCCTTAATCCTCTTATGTGTGATAGCATTTGTGATACTTGACACTCTAGAACTTGCTTTGATTCTTTTTGAAATTACATTAACATAAGCTTACATGAATATGATAGAGGCAACCTTTCTTGTTGAACTCTTAGTTTTCCCTCTACCTTGCTATTGTTACTAGAGAGCGTTTCACCTATTACTTTCCTGTTTCATCGTCTTTCTCATTGTCACTATATTCTCATTGTCATATCCTTGTTAGCTTGATCTTTCCTTGAGCATGCGATGAAAGCATGGGGTGATTGCATGATGAGTACATTTTTATTAGCCTCTGTTATTGTAAGTTTGAGATGTATCATGCTTTGTTACATACTTAGTAGTTTCGCGAGACGCTCAAGTTTTAAGTGTGGGGGAGTGGGAGACAAGTGTATATGGACGAATGCTTGTGTGGAAAAAAAATCTCTCTTTGAAAAAAAAAAGAAAAAGAAAATCTCTCTATGTGAAAAAAAAAGAAAGAGAGATAGAAAAAAATAATAAAGATGAAAAAAAAGTGAAAAAAAAAGAAAAAAAGAAAAAAAAAATTTCTCTATGTGAAAAAAAAAATCCTCAAGCATTCGAGATTTTGTTAATGATGAACAAAAAGGAATATTTTCTTGATGTGTACTCTTTTGATATTATTGTTTAGAGAAATTCAAAAGTTATGTTGTAATCCCTACATGCACTTTGAGAGATGTTGTAAATTGTTGATGTGTAGTGCATTGAGAATGTGAAAAGAGAATTTTGAGTGTTGGAGGTTTGATTGAGTTATTTACTTTGGACTATTGTTTGATTGTATACATCATGTTAATTACCCCAATGCTCTCATCTTCTCTTTAATCTTCTTTCATACTCTTTATGATCTTCTTTGTTATCTATCATTCTTGTTTTCTTGTTAAGAAAGTGATTTCATCATTATTTATTGAAAAGACCTCTTGATTTGTGTACTTATGTTATAGTAGTGGAGAAGTAGAAGATAAGCAAGCATATGGTAGTGCAATGTCATGAATGTTTTGAGAAAACTCCACTTCCATATCTGTTATTTTTGTGAGCATCAGTGTATATATCCATCTTGTGAGGTTTTTGTCATGCTTAGTTTATTCAAGTTGATGAAATTACCATGCTTTTGACTTATGTGAGATTTGGAAGCATAAATACATGGATTCTTAAGACTTGATGATCCTAAGTAACCTTCTTTTATTATTTCTTAAAGTATTGATAGGGGATGTAATGTTTGGGAGATATGTTGTTTTCTTTTAGTTTTGTTTACTTGCCCGAGACGTGCAAGAATAAGTGTGGGGGAGTTGATAACCATCATTTTGTTGATTATTTTCGGCTCTAAAATCCATGTTTAATCCACATTTTATATGCTTAAGTTTGCAATTGTATTAGGTTTCATGTATTCCCTTCATTTTGGCTTTTAATTCTAATCTTTGTATATTTGGGATATTTTTGGCACTAAATTTGAATATCATTTTGTAGGCTTCAATTGATCATGGACCTAGATCAAATCAGGTCAGACTTGAGTCAGCATTGGATCCAGATTAAAGGGATCCAGCATCGGATTATTAGGAGTCGTCCATTCCAGAGAATGGATAGATCTGAGCCATCGGTCAACTTCTGGTCGATCCGAGTTCAAGATAGAATCAATCATGACCAGAGATCAAGATCTGAAAATTTCAGCCAAATCAGAAGTGATCTGACCGTTGGATCGAGCTCAAGATGTTCTAGACTATCCATTCAAGAAAAGGGAAGATCTGGACCATCCACCACTAATCTGTTTAATCCGAGCTGGGGACAGGTAGATCAAGACCATTGATTGGGATCTGTGAAGTTTGGTTCAGATCGGAAGAGATCCGACCGTTGGATGAAACCGAATCGATCTCAGCCGTCCGTTACTAATGAGCTGTGAGTTCTGGGCTGAGCTGGGTTAACTGTGGTTTGGGATGGCTGAACCAAGGCTAATTGAACCCAACTATTGATTGAACCCAACTGCTCTGGCTTGGCTGATTGAACTCAAGGTTTGACCGAACACAAGCTAGGACTGAGCCCAAGTGTTGAGGCTGATCGAATCCAAATGTTGAGTCTGATTGAACTCAATAGGACTGATCCAACTGCTGGCTGGGTTGGTTGAACTCAACTGGCTTGGCTTGACTGAACCGAACCATTGAGGCTGAAACAACTACTGAACTCAATTGGATTGATTGAACCGGATTGCTGGGCTGAGGTTGGGTGAGTCCAATGGCTTGGCTGATCGAACCCAGAGCTAGGGCTGAGGCTGACCGAACCCGCGCGCAGCCAGAGGGAGAAAAACCGAAGGGGAAGCCTCGATTCAGATCATCGACTCCACACGCAACGCTCGCGGCGATTCTTCTTCTCCACCATCCTCATCGTCGCCGCAAGCTAGGGTTAGGGGTTCCAACCCTAGCCGGCCGGAGCTTCGATCGATCGTGAGTCGAGGGGTTCCCGACTTCATCCACCTCCACCTCCACCTCCACCGGCGTCTCCACCACTTCATCGCCGCTGCAAGCTAGGGTTAGGGGTTCCAACCTTAACCGGCCGGAGTTCCTTCGTATCTCGACGCCGACCACAGCTAGGGCTCAGGGGTTCCGAACCCTAGTTGACTTCCCTCCATCTTCATCACTGCCGGCAATCAAAATGCCTTCACAGTTTTTCTTTTCAGCAGTTTAAGTCTTTAAAGTTTTTAATTCTTTGCAGTTTCCTCTTCACATCTTATCAATTCCAGCAGATTTCCAGTAGATCCAGTAGTCAGCTTCAGTTCCTTCATTGCAATTCAGTTTTTCAGATCCCGTAGCCAGTAGAGTTCCTTCCCAGCAATTCGAATTCTTCACAGCAGTTTCAATTCCCAGCAATTCGATCTTTTTAATTCACAGCAGCTGTTCTTCAAATCAGTTCTTCATCAGTCTCACTTCAGCAGCTCTTCTAATTAATTCCCTTCGACAGTTCATTTCTTTCACAGAAGTGCTGCAGCAGTTCATCAATTGGATTAATGGGTGGTTTAATTGTGTTGTTCTTTGAGTTTTTTTCGTGTTAATTGTTGAATGTTTGTGATAGTTGTTGAATGTTTGTATTTGATGAACTTCCCCAATTCAAATGGCACGCTCCTTTGTCATTTTAATACATGCTCAACTTGTGTTTGGTTAAATGCCTCTTAGAATAGTACTTTCCATTGTGATGTTTCTTAGTTGCTCAATTCTTGTTTTGTGTTGCTCTTTCCAATGCTTTAGGTTTCATATCTTCAGTTTAATGCAAATAGGTTAGGAAATTAAATTTCTTTCATGCTATATGTTTTATTCCATGCCTAGGTTTCATTAATGCCTTATTTCTTGAATGCTTCTTTCACATTGCCTTTTCTTTTCTGCAATTGTAGTTAGGTTAATTTCGATTTCTTTATCTGCATTGTCCTTCCTTAATTAGAATTAGGTTTCATATTTACTCTGCTACTCATTTCGTAGTATTAACGTTCAAACCCAAAACTCAGTTCATATCCAAAACCCAAAAGCAATAAGATACGATCCTGAGATTTATCTTGCGCCAACTACATTCGTTGGGAGACGACTCGAGTTACTCTATGCTACATTAGTTTAGAGGAATTCGATATCTTAATTGTATTTGAAACCGTAACACGACAAAAAACGGCTTTCAGCCCTACCTGATCCTGATTGGATCATAGCTATGCAAGAGGAGTTAACCCAATTTGAAAGAAACCAAGTATGGGAACTAGTACCTAAACCTGAGGGCATGTCTATTATAGATACTAAGTGGGTGTTTAGGAATAAACTAAGTGACCAAGGGGAAATAGTTAGAAATAAAGCCCACTTAGTAGCTAAAGGGTTCAGTCAAGTCGAAGTATTAGACTATGATGAAACCTATGCCACAGTAGCCAAACTTGAGTCAATTAGAATGTTGTTAGCATTTGCAGCCCATAGAGGGTTCAAGCTATACCAAATGGATGTTAAGTCTACCTTTTTAAATGGGTTCATCAAAGAAGAAGTCTATGTAGGACAACCCCTAGGATTTGAGGACCTAGAAAAACCTAACTACGTTTTCAAACTTAAAAAGGCACTTTATGGGTTAAAACAAGCACCTAGGGCATGGTATGAACGCCTATCAACTTACCTTATTTCTAAGGATTTTAACCAAGGGCAAATTGACTCCACCCTTTTTGTTAAAAACTTAGAAAAAGATATTTTCATTGCCCAAATCTATGTTGACGACATAATTTTCGGATCCACCAACTCAAACTTTCTAAAGGAATTTGTAAAAATAATGGAAAATGAATTCGAAATGAGCTTAGTTGGTGAGCTCAATTTCTTCTTAGGATTGCAAATTAAGCAAACTAGAGATGGTAATTATGTTCACCAATCCAAGTATGCTAAAGAGTTAATAAAGAAATTTAAAATGGATAACTCCAAAAGCATAAGTACTCCTATGGCCACAAATGTCAAAATTGATAGTGACCCTGAAGGTAAACTTATAGATCTTAAGCTATACCGAAGTATGATTGGATGTCTACTTTACCTTATAGCTAGCAGACCTGATATCCTATTCTCTGTAGGAATGTGTGCTAGATACCAAACTTGTGCTAAGGAATCTCACTTAGCAGCCCTAAAAAGAATACTTAGGTTCATTAAGGGCACCCTAAATGTAGGGATTTGGTATCCTAGGACTTCCACCTTTGAACTGTCAGGATATTCTAACTCTGACAATGCTGGGTGTAAATTAGGTAGAAAAAGCACAAGCGGAAGTTGCCAACTTTTATGACATAGTCTAGTCAGTTAATGCAGTAGAAAGCAACACTGCATAGCACTATCTACAACCGAAGCAGAATATGTTGCCTTAGGAGAGTGTGTGGCACAACTCTTATGGTTGATGCACACTCTTAAAGACTTCCAGCTTGACTACACCCAAACCCAAGTCTACATTGATAATATAAGCTCAATCAACTTGACTAAAAACCCAATTCAACACTCTAGAACAAAACATATAGAAGTTAAACATCATTTTGTAAGGGATCATGTAGCCAGGGGTGAAATAGTCCTTAAGCAAGTAGACTCAAAGTCAAACTTAGCTGATATCTTTACCAAACCCTTATCTAAGTCCGAGTTTAGCTCACTAAGAAGGCAGTTAGGGTTATGCTTAGTAGAATAGGACTGCTCTATATTTTTTTCAAAAAATTGTGTTACTTTCTTATCTGTTAATTAATCTTTTGTGAAAAATCATCAGTCTTGAAATTTAAAATGATTTTTCGACATAGTTTTTTTAAAAACTTATCCCCTTCAAAACTAGGTCTTTTCCGCAAATGGACTTATCTTAGGCCCTAACCCTAGAACTGCATGCACCTATAGATCTAGAAGTCAGCATCTCACAAGCACCTTAGGGTACTTTTGATTGATAACCCAGACTGGGTTGAGATGCTTAGGTCTATGCCTTGATTCAAGATGCTTTAAGTCAGTGCATCTACAGTAATTGGGGCAATAAATATCAATTGAACAACAATCAGGTTAAGTGTTAAGCTTAGAAAATCTATCTTGATCAAAACACTTAACTTGACTAAGCCTAGCGAAAGCTACTGTTTATAACAGTTAGTAAGTAGCTAACTGGGTTAGACAGGACCCGAACAAGAACGGTTTAATTTAGTTTGGTCCAGTTTATGCTTAAACTTATTAGAGTTGGTTCAATACAGAACTTCATTTTTTTCTGCTCTAATTTTCTTTGCTATAATTAGTATCATTTTCTTTGATATATGGCAAAGGGGGAGAGAAAGGAAAGGATAAATTTTTTTTTCAAATTTTATCACTTTTTCAAAAATTAAAGTAAATAACTAAAGTGCTTAAAAGTACTTAACTAGTTCTTGTTGGATCGAGAAACACGATAGAGGGGGGGGTGAATATCGTGAAAAACTTTCGGATTAAGAAAAGAGAAAGTACACAGCGGAATTTAACCAAAACACACACACGGAACTCATGTAGTTTTACTTGGTTCGGAGTCGCGGTCAGCTCCTACTACAAGGCCCACGGTCCTTGACCGTTTACTGCAGGCAATTCTATAGTAGCACAAATGTTTACAGAAATTGTTACAATATTAGTGCAGTAAGTAAACAAGAATACTCTTCGTTACTGACGCCCGGTGTGGATCGTTCTTCGGAGCAGAGGGTCATCGTCGGTGCTAGAATGTCAAGAACGGAGTTTGCCAGAGCAGAGAGCTTGAACGAAGAGCTTGGAAGCGTTGGAAAAAGTGATGTTGAAGCCTTAGGGGTCGAGCCCCTTTTATAGTGCTCCTGGGGGCGCCTGGGACGTCGGGGGCACCTGACACGTGCCTTCGGATCCGAAAACCTCTATCCGATGCTTGGTCAGCGCTTATCCCCATCGAATCGGCTCTGGAGCTGACGAGGGCGCCCAGGACGTTGGGGGCGTCCTCCTTGACTTGGTCCGCTGGCTTCATATTACATTGCTTCAATTGCTTTGACCTTGGGCGCCTGGGGCCTCCGGGGCGCCCTGCCTAAGCCTATTTCGAAACACTACTTGATTCCTTTGTTTTGTCTTTCACCTTGGGCGCCCGGTGTTGGGACCGGGTGCATGTTGACATGGATGTGGGTTCGTAATTTTAAAATTTAATTACGTGCAGCGGAAGATTTAGCATAAATAATTTCTCAAATTATTTAACCACACATCTAGCATGCATCCTTATGTTGTGTAGACATGATCATACATTAAAATTTTGCAGAAAGTAAACTAATTTACTTAATACCTCGCGTAACTCGAAGGAAGGGACGAGATCCAACCGTAAGCGTCCCTGGAAGCTCCGCCTCTATTTGCGTTCACGCCGAGTTTTCTTCGGGATGACTTCGCAAAGCCACGAGTTTCGTGCCGACAAGAACTACTATATTCTCCAAAGGCACGACAAGAATACTAAGAGAGAGATGGGAAGACTAACCACCAAACGAAGAACGGAATCAAGATTCCAAGAGGAAGAAAGGAGTTGTGCCCGCTTCTTCTTCTTCTTCGGCAGCTACTTGGTGGTGGCTGAAGTTCACGACAAAAGGGGTTCTCCTTTTAGGGCCGGCGGCACTACAGGAGGGAGAGGGAGAGAAGGAGAGAGAGAGAGGGCTTATTTCTAGATCTCTTAGATTGATCTCCAAGCCTTGCCTTGGTTCCTTTATATAGTAGCCTCTCAATCGCCAAGTCTCCTTTTTATGGAATAAATTTTCATAAGAAATTTATCATATAAATTTTTCTATGAATTATTCCATCATGCCAAGTTTTTATCATAATTTAATTTATAATAAAAACAACCATGTCTCCCTTTTATTATGGAATAAATTTTCACAAGAAATTTATTATATAAATTTTTCTTATCATGGAAAAATCAATTCATAATTGATTTTATAAAATAAAATAAACTATTCAAAGTTTATTTTAATTTCCATGAAAATAATAAACCAAACTTCGGTTTATAAAAAATTTATATATATTATCCATAATTTTATAAAACAAACCATGCTCGGTTTATTTTATAATTTGAACCAAACAATTTGGTTCTCCCCTTTTAATGTGGCCGGCCAAACAATGAGAGTGGGGACCCTCTTTGGCCGGCCAAACCCAAGCCTATAGCATACGAATTAAACTCATTTAATTCGTCCAATTAGTCTTCAAAAGACTTAGCCATTTTATGCTTCCGATGCGTCTCTGAAAAATTCAGATTCGACTTATCTCTCTTGATCGGAAAATCCAATTTTCAACTCGTTTTAAATCTCTCGGATTACTCGTAGTGCGTGTGACTAAATAGGTTTCGATTTATGTTGGCCGTCTATAATTAACCAATTATAGAACGATCATGAGTGGCACCTAGTAGTACATCATGATCCCCAATTAATCGTAAGATCAACGGTTGACCTCAGAAATTATTCTGAAACCCTTCAGCAGCTTTAATGAATCGTGCCTCATTCCCTTTACCATCTTATACCCACTTGGTTCAGGACACGGTCTATGTGTGTCAGTCCCCACTAGGCTGACTACGTCACACCTTGCCCAAGTTATGTCTTTCTCGTCCAATGGATTCTAATTACTCTCATGTTTCTGAGAGATTCATACTCGGAACATGTGATGCTCTGGCAAGAGGCTTTGAGTAACAATCCGACGATAGGCCTTGGGTATACATCTCCTCGCAAGGAGTGGTGAATCCTTTGTAGGCTGTTCAAACATCTTCGGGCACTTCGGCTTATACCCAATCATCCTGGGTCCACACCTCCTTGGAGATGCTTGCTTAAGTTGTCAAAGTATAAGTCTTCATGACCAAGATAACTTGAACACCGCATGTCAAAGAACATCGCACTTAAGCTGCAGTAAGAACTTCATTGACATGTCTATATGTAGACTACCATATGAAGTTTTACAGCCAGTCACTCCAATGAACTAGTTCCCTTAACTGGCATTCATGTTGATCTCCGGACATCCCAATGTCACCAGCCAGTGAGAATCAGCTGATTAGAGAATAACCCATGCTAGTCTCAACAGAATTGACAGTGTCCGTATTTATCAATTCATCGACCAAGGACAATTTTAATACTTCACAATTACACATGTAAAGATAATCACTAGTTGTGAATTCATCACAAATTCTCTCATGCTGTGAATTGTATTGCGGACATTCAGTAAATGAGTTTAGGATCTCAATCAAATACACAAACATGTACACTCAAATAGTGAATATTCATTTATTAAAGTAAATGATTACAATCATAAGGCGATTGCCTTAGGACACTTCTCTCATATTATTAACAAACTCCCACTTGGCCTAATGTCAATCGCTATGGTATCCAATACCACAGGCTCTAACATGACCCTCAAACTTGCTTTGAGGCAAGACCTTAGTTAAAGGATCCGCTAAATTCCTTTCAGTGGGAATTTTCTCAATTTGTATGTCATTCCTACTTTAATCTCTCTGATCAGATGATAGCGGCGAAGCACATGTTTGGATCGCTGATGAGACCTTGGTTCCTTTGCTTGTGCAATAGCTCCATTGTTGTCGCAGTAAATCGGCACTGCTTCATCAATGGTTGGAACCACACCAAGTTCTGAGACAAACTTCTTGATCCAGACCGCATCCTTTGCTGCTTCCGAAGCTGCAATATATTCCGCTTCCGTGGTAGAATCCGCTACGGTGTCTTGTTTGGAACTCTTCCAACTTATTGCGCCTCCATTCAAAACAAATACATATCCGGACTGAGATTTGGAGTCATCCTTATCTGTCTGGAAACTGGCATCTGTATACCCACGTATTATCATATATCCTTCTCCATATATTAGGAACACATCCTTAGTTCTTCTTAAGTACTTAAGGATTGCCTTGACAGCCGCCCAATGATCCATTCCTGGATCAGACTGGCATCTTCTTGTGACGCTCAGAGCATACGATATATCGGGCCTAGTACATAACATAGCATACATGATAGATCCTATCGCGGATGCATAAGGAATCTTATTCATGCAAATCCTCTCGTCTTCTGTGCGCGGACACATAGACTTTGAAAGGTTGATCCCATGCCTGATGGGAAGGTAACCTTTCTTGGATTCCGACATGCTAAACCTTTTTAGCACTCGGTCTATATATGTAGACTGCGAAAGACCAAGCAACTGTTTTGATCTATCTCTATAGATTCTAATCCCAAGGATATAGGTTGCTTCTCCCAGGTTTTTCATGGAGAATGTTTTGGACAACCAAATTTTAACCGACTGTAAGACTGATATATCGTTTCCTATAAGCAATATGTCATCGACATATAATACTAGGAATACGACTGCACTCCCACTAACCTTCTTGTACACACAAGGTTCGTCAGGATTTTGAGAGGAATCAAACTCTTTGATTGTCTCATCAAAACGGATGTTCCAGCTCCTGGATGCTTGCTTCAGTCCATATATGGATCGTCGAAGCTTGCATATTTTGGTTTTATCAACCGATGTGAAACCTTCAGGTTGTATCATGTATACATCCTCAAGCAGGTTTCCATTAAGGAAAGCTATTTTCACATCCATTTTCCATATCTCATAATCATAATGAGCTGCTATGGCCAGGAGCATCCGAATGGATTTGAGCAAAGCTACTGGCGAATAGGTTTCGTCATAATCAATTCCTTGTTTTTGACAATATCCTTTTACCACTAATCTAGCCTTAAAGGTAACAACATTACCTTCCGTGTCGGTTTTCTTCTTGAAAATCCACTTGCACCCTATGGGCTTAATCCCTTCAGGTGGGTTAACCAAGTCCCATACTTAATTTTCGTACATGGAATTCATTTCCGACTTCATGGCTTCAAGCCATTTGTCCCTTTCAGAACTTTTCAGAACATCTTCATAACTGATAGGTTCGTCATCGCTTATGAGTAACACGTCGTTCGATTCACTTATGAGAAATCCGTATCTCTCTGGAATATTGCGTGCCCTATCAGACCTACGAAGAGGTGGTGTCGTTTTAGGTTCAACTGATAGCTCATCATTATGAGTTATTGGTTGTGGGTCTAGACTAGGTGTCTCTGTAATGTCTATTGGAGTTTCTTGAACTTCATCAAGTTCAATGCCACTCCCACTGTTTTCTTGTAAAAGAAATTCATTCTCCAGAAATACAGCATGCCTTGAAACAAACACCTTTTGTTCCAAGGGATGATAGAATTGGTAACCCTTCGTTTCCTTAGGGTATCCAATAAATAGACATTTATCAGACTTAGCATCCAATTTGTCTGATACGGTCCACTTCACATAAGCAGGACAACCCCATATCTTAAGGTGAGTTAAGTGGGGTTTCTTACTATTCCATGTCTCATATGGAGTAATAGAGACTACCTTGGTCGGGACTCTGTTTAGCAAGTAAACAGCTGTCTTAAGCGCATAGCCCCAAAAGGATTTTGGAAGAGTTGCATGATTCATCTTAGATCTAACCATGTCCATCAAGGTTCGGTTACGCCTCTCAGATACACCATTATGCTATGGTGTATACGGCGGAGTCCATTGAGACAATATCCCATTGTCCCTAAGATAATCTTGAAACTCTTGACTTAAGTATTCACCACCCCGATCGGATCGAAGTATCTTAATACTTTTGCCAAGCTATTTCTCTACTTCATTTCTGAACTCTTTGAATTTCTCAAAAGCTTCAGATTTGTGTTTCATCAAGAACACATACCCGAATCGTGAGTGATCATCGATAAAGGTAATGAAGTAGCTATAGCCTCCTTGTGCAAGAGTTGACATTGGTCCACATACATCAGTATGTATTAGACCAAGCAATTCTCCCACTGGTTTACCTTTTTCGAAAAAGGGTAATTTGGTCATCTTGCCTTTTAAGCATGATTCGCATGTGTCAAATGAACCGGGTTCAAATGATTCCAGAATTCCACATCGGTGTAACTTGGTCATGCATTTCTTACTTATATGGCCAAGACTACAATGCCACGTATAGGAGTCTATTTGATTATCTATTCGAGCACGTTTGTTGCTAACTTCGATATTGAAAATGTTACCGGATAAATCTAACGTGTAGATACCATTGCATAATGTTCCGGTCCCATAAAGAACACCATTTAAAGTTATGTAACAACAATTGTTACTAAAAGTTAAATGGTAACCCTTTTCATTCAAGCATGAAATAGATACAATGTTCTTTATTAACGAAGGAACAAAATAACAATTATCCAATTCTAAGACAAGTCCAGTAGGGAGCTTTAGTAAATATGTTCCGATGGCAACAGCAGCAATCTTTGCTCCATTTCCAACTCACAAATTCGTTTCTCCCTTGACGAGTCTTCTTCTATTCCTTAGCCCCTTTATGTCATTACATATATGTGAGCCACACCCAGTATCAAGTACCCAGGTGTACGAGGAAATAGAGTGACATTCAATAACGAAGATGCCTGAAGAGCATGGGGCATCGGATGCCTTCTTCTTCAAAGACTCAAGATAAACCTTGCAGTTTCTTCGCCAGTGGCCCTCCTTGCCACAATGATGGCAAGTGCCTTTTGGTGCTTTTTCAATCCTTTTGTCCTTAGTTAACTTATTGGTGTCCAAAATGGAATGCAAATTCAGAGAAGACATGATCAAGTGATTATCCAAGAAATACAAATTGAGGTTATGTGATGAGAATGATAAAGAATGCATCAATATACATTCATTAAATCCTATTTATTTTTCGAATTGAATAACCCTTTTTATCAATTCGGGAGATCGTAGGAACATCTCCAAATAGGTTGATATCCAACCATAGATAAGAACAACCATGGCTGGGGCCATCAAGTTTTTCTTAGCTATGAAGGTAGGTAATTATACCGATTACATATTACATATATGTAACTATCACATTATGCTATCAACTAATTGAATGTTTGCATAAATCATTGGATTGTTAACTCATTAACAAGTATGCAACATTATACATAGCACCCAACTGCACCTCTCTTTACATCGACCTTGGCTGTGGCACAACAAATCGATGCTCCAAGCTTAAGGCTGACCCATTAATCAAGAAATAGTTTTAATATGGTTGGAGCTCATTCAACCGTTTAGTCAGGCTTGGATGTGTCCAACAACAAAAACTAAGGATTGACCTCTGCCTCCAACTATATTAATCATAAACTAATTCCATGGTTTGAATATGTTGAGGTTCAAGCCGGGCATGGATGTGTCCATCAACCCAGATGAGAAACAAAACTCCGGTTCTAACCATATTAATGGAAGGTGTTGGCCTTAATATTTTGTAAGGGGTTTTGGGTCTCATCCTTTTCTTTTAAGCACATTCATGACATATAATTATGTCATGTACTAACGATATCCTTAATAAAGTATGTATGTGACTTAATTTATCAAGTCTCATTAATTGAATTAGGAACCGGATTTCCTAATTCCAATTTCATACTTTATTCAAGGAATTGTTTTGGTAAACAATTTCCTAAATTGTCATAATCAATTTCGGAAATAATATGTTTAAGACTTTGATTTCTCTCTAAATCAAATCTTATTAAATTAAGAGATAGATTCCCTTAATTCAACCACATATTATTTTCATGAACATCTTATTTAAGGAAATATACTCTATAGGAAACAATTTTCCTAATTTTGGAGACAATAATATGTAAGAGCATCGCCTCTTAAATCAAATAAGGGAATTATCGTTTGAGAATCACCTCAAAAATTTCCAAGATTTGATCACATATTTTATTTATGGAAAATTAATATCAATAAATAACTTAATTTGGACGGCTCCCCGAGGCTCAATCCAAAATAAGAATTTATTGATAATATAATTTAGACGGCTCCCCGAGGCTCAATCCAAATTAAACATTTGACAATTTAAATTCAATTTAGGAAATTTAATTATAACAACTAACTTTAAATTGGACGGCTCCCCGAGGCTCAATCCAAAATAAAGAATTTTGTAAATAATTTAATATCCAATTATGAATTTAAATGCCAATTAATATTCCATAATTTGTCTAGACTTTCTCGAAAGAAAGTGCCCAAAATTGCGAGCTTTCTATAAATGAAAAGTTTCCAAAAATAAAAATTTCAGAATAATTGTAAGTTTCTGGTACAAAGAAAACTTACGTGTTTCCAAAATTGGAAATTTTCCAAAATTGGAAATTTCCAAAATTGGAAAGTTTCCAAAAATGGAAGGCTTTCACAATTATCATAAAATTTCAGAAATAGGGATATTTCAAAAGTTTGCGAAATTTCATGAGGATTTCCAAACTTTGAAATTCCTAAATCTAAAATTTACCATAATTGGAAAGTTTCCAAAATTAAAAAATTTTCCAAAATTGAGATCATGACAAAGTTTTCCGCAAAACAATTATATGATTATGTCGAACACTAACCGGCTCTGATACCACTGTTGGGACCGGGTGCATGTTGACATGGATGCGGGTTCGTAATTTTAAAATTTAATTACGTGCAGCGGAAGATTTAGCATAAATAATTTCTCAAATTATTTAACCACACATCTAGCATGCATCCTTATGTTGTGTAGACATGATCATACATTAAAATTTTGCAGAAAGTAAACTAAATTACTTAATACCTCGCGTAACTCGAAGGAAGGGACGAGATCCAACCGTAAGCGTCCCTTGGAAGCTCCGCCTCTATTTGCGTTCACGCCGAGTTTTCTTCGGGATGACTTCGCAAAGCCACGAGTTTCATGCCGACAAGAACTACTAGATTCTCCAAAGGCACGACAAGAATACTAAGAGAGAGATGGGAAGACTAACCACCAAACGAAGAACGGAATCAAGATTCCAAGAGGAAGGAAGGAGTTGCGCCCGCTTCTTCTTCTTCTTCGGCAGCTGCTTGGTGGTGGCTGAAGCTCACGACAAAAGGGGTTCTCCTTTTAGGGCCGGCGGCACTACAGGAGGGAGAGGGAGAGAAGGAGAGAGAGAGAGGGCTTATTTCTAGATCTCTTAGATTGATCTCCAAGCCTTGCCTTGATTCCTTTATATAGTAGCCTCTCAATCGCCAAGTCTCCTTTTTATGGAATAAATTTTCATAAGAAATTTATCATATAAATTTTTCTATGAATTATTCCATCATGCCAAATTTTTATCATAATTTAATTTATAATAAAAACAACCATGTCTCCCTTTTATTATGGAATAAATTTTCACAAGAAATTTATTATATAAATTTTTCTTATCATGGAAAAATCAATTCATAATTGATTTTATAAAATAAAATAAACTATTCAAAGTTTATTTTAATTTCCATGAAAATAATAAATCAAACTTCGGTTTATAAAAAATTTATATATATTATCCATAATTTTATAAAACAAACCACGCTCGATTTATTTTATAATTTGAACCAAACAATTTGGTTCTCCCCTTTTAATGTGGCCGGCCAAACAAAGAGGGTGGGGACCCTCTTTGGCCGGCCAAACCCAAGCCTATACCATACGAATTAAACTCATTTAATTCGTCCAATTAGTCTTCAAAAGACTTAGCCATTTTATGCTTCCGATGCGTCTCTGAAAAATTCAGATTCGACTTATCTCTCTTGATCGGAAAATCTAATTTTCAACTCGTTTTAAATCCCTCGGATTACTCGTAGTGCGTGTGACTAAATAGGCTTTCGATTTATGTTGGCCATCTATAATTAACCAATTATAGAACGATCATGTGTGGCACCTAGTAGTACATCATGATCCCCAATTAATCGTAAGATCAACGGTTGACCTCAAAAATTATTCTGAAACCCTTCAGCAACTTTAATGAATCGTGCCTCATTCCCTTCACCATCTTATACCCACTTGGTTCAGGACACGGTCTATGTGTGTCAGTCCCCACTAGGCTGACTACGTCACACCTAGCCCAAGTTATGTCGTTCTCGTCCAACGGATTCTAATTACTCTCATGTTTCTGAGAGATTCATACTCGGAACATGTGATGCTCTGGCCAGAGGCTTCGAGTAACAATCCGACGATAGTCCTTGGGTATACATCTCCTCGTAAGGAGTGGTGAATCCTTTGTAGGCTGTTCAAACATCTTCGGGCACTTCGGCTTGTACCCAATCATCCTGGGTCCACACCTCCTTGGAGATGCTTGCTTAAGATGTCAAAGTATAAGTCTTCATGACCAAGATGACTTGAACACCGCAAGTCAAAGGAACATCGTACTTAAGCTGCAGTAAGAACTTCATTGACATGTCTATATGTAGACTACCATATGAAGTTTTACAGCCAGTCACTCCAATGAACTAGTTCCCTTAACTAGCATTCATGTTTATCTCCGGACATCCCAATGTCACTAGCCAGTGAGAATCAGCTGATTAGAGAATAACCCATGCTAGTCTCAACAGAATTGACAGTGTCCGTATTTATCAATTCATCGACCAGGGACAATTTCAATACTTCACAATTACACATGTAGAGATAATCACTAGTTGTGAATTCATCACAAATTCTCTCATGCTGTGAATTGTATTGCGGACATTCAGTAAATGAGTTTAAGATCTCAATCAAATACACAAACATGTACACTCAAATAGTAAATATTCATTTATTAAAGTAAATGATTACAATCATAAGGCGATTGCCTTAGGACACTTCTCTCCTATTATTAACACCCGGGACCTCCCGGGCGCCTGGCCCAGCTTCCTGCCCTTCTCCTTTGGGGCGTTCTGAGCTGCAGAAACACGTTCCCTTGGTCCCTGCATTCAAGGTTAGTTCCAAAACAACAAGGCAAGAATATTAGTTAGTTTTTACAGCCGTAGCTATCTTAGTTCTGACTTCGGGTCTCCCAAATGGAACCCTAGGTCGAACCGACGCCTACTGTTCCCTCGACGGGGAACGTGTCCTCACCTACTCCTCTCAGGAGAGTTTACCTTTTGCCAACTGACTCCTCCGATTGGACTTTTGCCCAGCAGTTCTTTGCCAGGTGCCTTGCAGCCCTTCGCCAAGTCTTTGGTACCAAGCAGTCCTTCGCCAGGTACCTAGCAGCCCTTCGCCAGGTCTTAGATTCCCAGCAGCCCTTCGCCAGGTGCCTAGCAGCCCTTCGCCAGGTCTTGGACTACTAGCAGCCCTTCGCCAAGTGCCTAGCAGCCCTTCGCCAGGTCTTAGGGTTTCGATGCCTAGCAGCCCTTCGCTAGGTGCCCAGCAATCCTTCGCCAGGTCTTCTTTCTGCACACTCAGTGAACATATTAGAACAAAATAACATCTTAACTATTGAACCCTTTGCCATTATCAAAACCCAGGTTCGACTTAGGTGCTGCCTGCACCAACAATCTCCCCCTTTTTGATTTATGGCAATCCGGTTCAAAAAGTTAAGTGTAAACAAAAAGCAGGTAAAGTGCCAAATTAATTTCCTCCCCCTGGAAGGAATCTCCCCCTAGGTTTTTCAATGGTTCGTGGGGTTTGAAAAATTTTCTAAGTGTAAAATGGAAATGGTTTTTTTTCAATACTTAGAACATTTTCAAAAAAAAGGTTTAAGTTAGAAAACATTTTCCAAAAAAATAGATTTGGTTTGGGCACTTGAAAATTCACACTTAGAGAATTTTCTTGAAGTTTTAATACTTTGAAAAAATTTCTACCATATTTTTGAGTTGAAAAATTTTCCAACCACTTTAGGACTTTAGAAAGTTTTCAAGGAAATTTTGAAATACTTAGAAACTTTTCTATTAGAGAAATTTAAACTAAGTACTTAGAGGAATTTCGAAAATAGTTTAAGTCAAGTATTTAGAAGATTTTGAAAATAATTTAAGTCAAGTAAAAGGCAATTGACTTAAGGAATTTTACTTTTTGAAAAAGGAGATAAAGTTTTGAAATTTGAAAAAAAAAATGAAAAAAAATTTTAAACCTTCTCTTCTCTCCTTTCCAATCTCTCCCCATTTGCCATATATAAAAAAATAATATAGCAAAAGAAACATGCTTAGCAATAGAAGTAAGGTGCTGTACTTAACCAATTCAAGGTATAAACTGGACCAAATCAATTTGAATTTTCTCTTTCAGGTCCTGTCTAACCCAATTAGCTACTTACTAACTGTTATAAATAGTAACTTTCGCTAGGGTTAATCAAGTTAAGTGTTCTGATCAAGTTAGATTTTCTAAGCTTGACACTTAACTTGATTATTGTTGATTGGTATTTAGTGCCCCAATTACTGCAGATGCACAGACTTAAGCATCTTGACTCAAGGCAAAGACCTAAGCATCTCAACCCATTCTAGGTGATCAATCAAAAGTACCCTAAGGTGCTTGTGAGATGCTGGCTTCTAGATCTATAGGTGCATGCAGTTCTAGGGTTAGGGCATAGGCTAAGTCCATTTTGCGAAAAAACCCTAGTTTTGAAGGGGGTAATTTTTTCTTAAGAAAAACTAAGTCAAAAAAATTATTTTAACAAAATTCACAAAGAAAATTATTTTTCAAATTAAGTAGGAACTGATAAGTAATAAAACAGTTTTAAAAAATAATTAGAGCATTCCTATTCTACCAAGCATAACCCTAACTTAGTAACTGATAAAGATCAGATAATCAAGAAAGCAACTAGCAACTAGATAAGTCAACTGGTCAAAACGAGGACCAGCATAGTCAAACCATAATCAACTACATGTCAACCCTACTGAGTAGGGGTAGTCAACTAGTCAACAGTACAATAGAAAATATCAATTTGAACTAGGAGGAAGGACCGGGATGATTAGATGAGCTGGGCTGCCAGGATCGGAATAACGACATCATTTCATTATACCGTGCGTCGTTAGTCTCTCGATCGGCTCTGAAGGCATTCATATACTCAGTGTAACGGGCCTAATTTGCTTCCATATACTTAGTGTAACGGGCCTGATTTGCTTCCATATACTCTGCGTGACTAGCTTCTGTTGGATCGAGAAAACGATAGAGGGGGGGGTTAATATCGGAAATCATTTTTTGGAAACACTTAGAGCAAGTACACAGCGGAAATTAATAAAAACAAAATCACACAGAGGCACGGTCGATTTTACTTGGTTCGGAGCCTGGGTCGACTCCTACTCCAAGGCCCACGGTCGTTGACCGTTTACTTTGGGCAATTCTATATGAGGCGTAAATAGTTTACAAAAAGATTATTACAGAATTCAGTACAGTAAACTTAAATAGCTCTTTTACCGACGTCCGAGGTAGATCGACTTTTTCGGAGCAGCAGGACGTCGTCGGCTCGAGTTGGAAGGATTCCGGGGCGAAGCGCGAGAGCAGAAGAGCGTAGAAGCGTTGATTGGAAGTTGTTGTGACGCTTGGGGTCGAGGGCCCTTTATATAGGGCCTGGGGGCGCCCGGGACGTCGGGGGTGCCCCCCCACGTGGCAGTTGATCCGCACAATGCTCGGTCAACATCTGATCCCTTTACCTTCGGGATCAGGATTGACCGGGGCGCCCGGAGTGGTCGGGGCGCCCGCATTGACCGGGTCAAAACTCCATCTTCTTGGCTTCGCGAGGGTGTGCTTCGGTAGCTGGCACTGGGGGCGCCCGCAGCGCAGGGGGCGCCCGGGAGCATGGGGGCGCCCGGGAGCACTGGGGCGCCCGGGAGCACGGGGGCGCCCGGGAGCACGGGGGCGCCCGAGAGTTGTACTGTCGAAGCCTGTTTTTGTAACTTGTGTTTTGTGTTCACCATGGGGGCGCCCGGGACACTCCGGGCGCCCTGGTTAGCTGTTGCCTCATTCCTTTGAGGCTCTCTGAGCTGCAGACACACATTCCTTCGGTCCTGCATCCAGGGTTAGTCCAAAACACAATGAAACAATAAAATATTTATTTATACAGCCTTAGCTGTCTTGGTTCTAACTTTGGGCCTCCAAAATGGAGCCCTAGGTCGAACCGACGCCTACTCTTCCCTCGACGGGGAACGCGTCCTCACCTACTCCTCTCGGGAGAATGTACCTGATGTCAACCGCTCCTTTGGTTGGACTTTTGCCTGGCGGTCCTTTGCCAGTTCTTGGATACCGAGCTGTCCATCGCCCAGTGCCTAGCATTCCTTCTCTAGGGCTTCAGTTCCAAGTTGTCCTTCGCCTGGCGCCTAGCAGTCCTTCGCTAGGTCTTTGTATCTTGGCATTCCTTCGCCAAGTGCCTAGCAGTCCTTCGCTAGGGCTTTTTATCCTGGCAGCCCTTCGCCAAGTGCCTAGCAGCCCTTCGCTAGGACTTTTCCTGCACACTCAAGTAACATTGTCAGATAACAAGTAAGACTTAACTTTTGAACCCTGTTGCCATTATCAAAACATAGGTTTGACTTTAGTGCTCACTGCACCAACAATCTCCCCCTTTTTGATTTATGGCAACTCTAGTTCAAAAAGTTAAGTTTAATCAAAAGCATAAAAAATTTGTTCCCTCCCCCTGGAGAGAATCTCCCCCTAGATTTTTCAAAAATTCGTGGGGTTAAGAAAAACATTACTTAGAATGATTTTGTACTTTGAAAACTTAAGTTTAGGTACTTTGGAAATCTTTTGATAACTTAAGTTTAAATGAGTTTAGAGTACTAAAAAAAATTTGAAGCCTTAAGTTTAAAGTACTCAAAAAGTTTTGAAAATATTAATTTAAGTACTTAGTAAGAAAAACTTAAGTACTTAGTGAAGTTTTGAACAGCTTTAAGTACTTAGAAGATTTTAAAATGCTCCTTAAGTTTAAAGTACTCAAAAGGTTTGAAAACATTAAGTTATGTAATAAAACTTTTAGTAAATTCTTGAGAAGCTTAAGTACTTTTAGAAATTGTTTTCGAAAAGCTTAAGTAAGAAAATTTTAAAAAACTTTTGAAAACTTTAAAAAAACTTTAGTAAATTCTTGAGAAGCTTAATTATTTTCGAAAAGCTTAAGTAAAAAGAACTTAGAAAATTTTGAAAAAGAAAACTTAAGTACTTAGAAATTTTTGAAAAGCTTAGAATTAACAAGCTTAGAAAATTTTTAGAACTTGGTACTTTTTGAATAAAGGAGAGTTTTTGAAAAAAAAAATTGGGATAGAAAATTTTAAGAAAATTTTAAATAAACTCTCTTTAAATAAACTCTCTCTTTTTCTATCTCTCCCCCTTTGCCATATATCAAAAAAACAGATAAATACAGCAGAAATTAAACTTCATCACTGAAATAAATTTCATAAAAATATTTACATGATTTTGCTGTACTGAACCAATTCAAGATTGAAACTAAATCAGTTGATTTTCTCTTGTAGGGACATATCTAACCCATTTAGCTACTTACTAACTGTTATAAATAGTAATTTTTGCTAGGGTTAGTCATGTTAAGTGTTTCTGTTCAAGTTAGATTTTCTAAACTTGACACTTAACTTGATTGCTGTGAAATTTGTATTTAGTGCCCCAATTACTGCAGATGCACTGACTTAAAGCATCTTGAATTAAGGCAAAGACCTAAGCATCTCAACCCTTTCTAGGTTATCAATCAAAAGTACCCTAAGGTGCTTGTGAGATGCTGGCTTCTAAATCTATAGGTGCATACAGTTCTAGGATTAGGGCCTAGGCTAAGTCCATTTGCGAAAAAGACCCTAGTTTTGAAAGGGGGAAGTTTTGAAATAAAACTAAGAAGAAGAAAAAAAATAAAAAAGATAAAAACTGATTTTGAAATTAAGTAAAACAGTTTTTCAAATTCTTTTAGAAATTGATTTGTAAATCAAATAAAGCAGAAAAATTACAAGCAGAGTTATTCTATTCTACAGAACACAATCCTAACTGCCTTCTTAGTGAGCTGAACTCAGATTCAGGTAAGGGTTTTGTGAATATATCAGCTAAGTTGGATTTTGAGTCTATATGATTAAGTACTATCTCACCCCTGGCTACATGGTCTCTTACGAAGTGATGTTTAACTTCTATGTGTTTCGTTCTGGAATGTTAGATTGGGTTCTTAGTTAGATTGATTGAACTTATATTGTCAATAAATACTTGAGTTTGTGTGTAGTTGAGCTGGAAGTCCTTAAGAGTGTGCATCATCCATAAAAGTTGTGCTACACACTCTCCTAATGCTACATATTCAGCTTCAGTTGTGGACAGAGCTACACAGTGTTGTTTTCTGCTGCACCAACTTACTAGACTATTTCCTAACAGTTGACAGCTTCCACTTGTGCTCTTTCTATCTAATTTGTCAGAATCCGAGTATCCTGACAAATTGAAGGTTGAGGTTCTAGGATACCAGATCCCTACATTTAGAGTGCCCTTTACATATCTTAGTATTCTTTTTAGGACTGCTAGGTGTGTTTCCTTAGCACAGGTTTGGTATCTAGCACACATCCCTACAGCAAAAAGAATGTCAGGTCTGCTGGCTGTAAGGTACAGTAGACTACCTATCATACTTCTATACAGTTTGAGGTCTACTGGCTTACCATCAGGGTCACTATCTATTTTTACATTAGTGGTCATGGGGGTACTTATGCTTTTAGAGTTATCCATTTTAAATTTCTTTACTAACTCTTTAGCATATTTGGATTGATGGACGTAGTTTCCATCTCTAGCTCACCAACTAAGCTCATTTCAAATTCATCTTCCATTATCTTGACAAATTCTTTTAGGAAGTTAGTGTTGGTGGATCTAAAGATTATGTCATCTACGTAAATTTGGGCAATAAATATATCTTTTCCTAGGGTTTTAACAAATAACGTTGAGTCAATTTGTCCTTGTTTAAATTCTTTAGAAGTTAAGTAAGTTGATAATCGTTCATACCAAGCCCTAGGTGCTTGTTTTAACCCATATAGTGCTTTAGTTAATTTGTAAACATGGTCAGGTTTGTCTAAGTCCTCAAACCCAGGGGGTTGTCCTACATAAACTTCTTCTTTAATGAATCCATTTAGGAAGGCTGACTTTACATCCATTTGGTATAGCTTAAATCCTTTATGGTATGCAAATGCTAACAACATTCTAATGGACTCAAGTCTAGCTACTGGGGCATATGTTTCATCGTAATCTAATCCCTCTACTTGGCTGAATCCCTTGGCTACTAAGCGGGCTTTATTTCTGACTATTTCTCCTTGATCATTTAGCTTATTCCTAAAGACCCACTTAGTATCTATGATGGATTTGCCTTCAGGTTTAGGCACTAGTTCCCAGACTTGGTTCCTCTCAAATTGGGCTAATTCTTCTTGCATAGCTATGATCCAATCAGGGTCAGGTAGGGCTTCATCTATAGTTTTGGGTTCTATTTTCGATATCATAGCTATTTGACTAAGGTTTCTATAGGAGGATCTAGTCCTGACTCCTAGAGTTGGATCACCCATAATTTGATCGGTTGGGTGACTAAGTCTGGGTTTCTTGGTTCTTCTAGAACTTGGTTCAGCCTCAGGTCTGGCTGGTGGGTTTGGTTCACTGTTTGATTTGACTCTATGGGCTGGTGCATTTGTAGGTTCAATAATTGGTTCAGTTGGCTCATTAATTGATTCAATAGTTAGTTCGTTTAAACTTTCAATTAAGGGTTCATTAGTTTGTTCATTATTTTCTTGATCAGATTTGATGAAGTTAGGTCTGGATTATCGGATGTTGATTTGACTTCTTCATCAAATATTAAGTTAGTTGTTTCTTCAATTTTCTTAGTTTGTTTGTTGTACACACTATAGGCTCTACTTGTGGTTGAGTATCCTAGGAAGATACCTAGGGTTGATTTGGATTGAAATTTTCCTAAGTAGTCTTTGGTGTTTAGGATATGGACTTTGCATCCAAAGACCCTTAGGTAGTGTAGATTTGGGAGCCTATGGTAGTACAGTTCATAGGGTGTTTTGTTGTGTCGCTTGTTAACTAGCACCCTGTTTTGGATGTAACAAGCCGTACTAATCGCTTCTGCCCAAAATTGGTTTGCTAAGTGAAATTCGTTGAGCATAGCCCTAGCGGCTTCCTGTAATGTTCTATTTCTTCTTTCTACTATCCCATTTTGTTGGGGGGTTCTAGGACATGAAAATTCATGCAAATAACCATTGACCTTCCAAAATTCCTCAAACCGTTGATTTTCAAATTCTCCCCCATGGTCACTTCTAAGTCTTTTAATTTTAGTATCGTTTTGATTTTCAATTAACTTGCAGAAATCATTAAATAGGTTTAGGGTTTCATCTTTGGTTTTTAGAAACTTAACCCAGGTAAACCTTGAATAATCATCAACTATTACTAAGCAGTATCAGTTTCCGCTTAGTGACTTGGCTCCATGTGAATCAAATAGGTCAAGGTGCAGGAGCTCAAGTGAGGTTTGAGTTAGGTCAGATTGGATTAGTTTGTGATTAGATTTGGTTTGTTTACCTTGATTACATGATTCACATATTAGGTTTTCATGATTTGTAATTTTAGGTATACCTTTAATTAGTCCAAGTTGGGTGATTTTTGAGATAGTTCTTAAGTTAGTATGACCTAGTCTCCTATGCCAGAGGTTTGATTGTTCTAACTGAGTTAACATACATTTGGGTACTAGGGGAAGGTTTATTGTGTATACATTATTTTTCCTAGTGCCCTTAAGCATGATTTCTGAGTTTTGTACATTTCTAATAAGGCAGTTAGAATTGTTGAAGGTAACTATATAACCAGAATCACATAACTGACTTATGCTAAGCAAGTTAAAGTTAAAGTTTTCAACCAAAAGAACTTTCTTAATAATAAAATCAGATTTAAGTTCAATATTACCTGACCCAATTACCTTTAGGGTAGCATTGTTGCCAAATGCTACTGAGCCTAGGTTTTTGAACTTCAGTTTGGTGAATTTCAATTTATCTCCAGTCATGTGTCTGGAGCAACCGCTATCCAACATCCATTGGTCCAAATCTTTATGTTCCTACACATAAAGAGTTTTGTTGATTTGGATCCAACTAGAGTCAGGAATAGCTTAAATTGATTTTCACTACCTAGTCTGTTTCACCCAAATCTAGGGTTTTTAATCACGTTAGCCTTATAGGTTTTGTGAGACAGGTTTTGATAATAAAATTATTTTAAAAAAGTTAGTTTATTTTGAAAACTTTGCATTAATTTTTGGAGAACAGTTAAGTTTATTTTGAAAGAGAAGGTTCGAATCTATACTTAACTGAAAGTTTGTGTTAGATTTGAATTTAACAAAAAGTAATTTGAATTTGAAATTCAAAAATTGGCTTCCAGGTCTTGGCGAGGCACTAGGCCTTCTTTGGCCGCAGCCTTATTGGATCATCAACCCTTTCCTTGACAAAGCCGTTTAATGAAATTTCATTTTCAAAATTAATTTTTGAAAAAGTTCTGGTCTAACTAGTTTGGATTTTGGATCGGTAGCTTCGGCTAGTTTCACCAGTCTAAAGAGACCAAGTGAACTTGATCTTATTAGAATTGGTTTCCCTAACGTACTATCATCTCACCTCCACCCAATACTATGTTGTCAAGTTTCGGTTAAGTTTGTTTAGTCCTTAAGCTAACCTAAATCTAAGCATGGTAAATTGCAGAAATTTAAATAAACAATCAATCAGGCAAATTGCAAGAATTTAATTCTCTTTGAACAATAAAAATAGTTTTTAATTTGGCTCCCCCTGGACTATAGCCACGATAATGATTAGGCAAGATGTGAATCTTGTCCTTGGGGATCCAATACTGATTTGATCCAGTTGGTTGGTTCAGGCACAGTTTAGGTACCCATGCCTGAACTTTACCTCTGGACTGATTCAGTACAGCAAAATACGATCTTTGTCGGGATTTGGTTCTGTAGCCAAGTCCGGATCGATTTAGAACGGACTTCTGTTTTCCAAGAATCATGTCAAGATTTTTGGAACCAGAAGTAAATCGTTCTAAGGCCGCTCTAAGATCCTTAACCTAAGTTTTCAGGGAGGAGTTTTCTTTCTCAAGTTTTTCAACTTGAGTAGGAGTTCCTTCTTGAACGTTCTCGGTTAATGATTTAGAGTCAGCTCCCTCTTTCAGGAGTTTTACTTCCTGTCGGAGGGATTCGACTCGGAGTTTGGCTTTCGCCAAATCTCGAGAAAGATAAGAGATAAGTTCGTTTAATTGACGTTTATTAAAACCGCTTACCTTGATTTCGCCGTCTTCTAAAAAGGTTAGCTTGCCGTCGTCCTTTTCTGATTCAGACTCGGTCTCGACTTCTTCTGAGGCGGTCAGGGCTAGAAGGTTGGACTGGAGTGCTTCTTCTTCTTCTTCTGAGGAAGATTCGTCCCAGGTTGCTTGGAGTGCCTTTTTCCTTCTTGTCTTCTTAGACTCCTTCAGATTTGGACATTCTATCTTGTAGTGGCCCTTCTTCTTGCACTCGTAGCAGGTTACGTTGGGCTTGTGTTTGTCACTTGCTGGTTCAGCTGGTTCGTCCTTTCTTCGGCTTGTCCTCCGTGTGTTGGCTTGGTTCTTCAATTTTTTGTAGTAGCTTTGGGCCAGTCGGACCAGCTCAGATTGATCTCCTTCTTCATCTTCTGCGTCTGAGTCTGAGTTAGACTCGGGTTCAGGTTGAGATTTCTTCTTTGTTGATTTTCTAGTTTTTCCTGCAAAAAAGGCAATACTCTTCTCGGTCATATTGCAGTTAGTCTGTTCATGAAGTTCTAACTCAGAAAACAATTCGTCTAATTTAATTTTAGAGAGATCCCTTGAAACCTTGTATGCATCTACCATAGATGCCCATAAGGTATTTCTAGGGAATGCGTTTAGGGCATACCTTATTAGGTCACGATTTTCGACCTTGTGACCTATAGTGTGAAGAACGTTCATCAATTCTTGGATGCGTGCGTGGAGTTGGGCTGTTGTTTCGTTGTCGGCCATCTTGATGGTGTACAATTTGTTCAGGAGCAGATCCCTCTTGTTGATCCTGGTGTCTGATGTTCCTTCGTGTAGCTCGATCAATTTTACCCACAGCTCCTTGGCACTGTTGAAGGGGCCCACTCAGTTCAGCTCTTCCTTTGTTAGCCCGCATTATAGGGTTTGTGTTGCTTTTGCATCGGCTTCTATTTTGCGCTTCAGGGTGGTGTCCCATTCTGAGTATCTTTGAGGTAAGCCTTCAACATTTGTTGGAATCTCCAGTTCGGACTGGATGATAATCCACATGTCCACCTGAGTTTTCGGGTGGACCTCCATACGGCTTTTCCAGTACGAAAAATCTTCTCCACTGAAAAGTGGAGGTCTGGCGGTGCTAAATCCCTCTTGCATGGCAATATGATCTGAAAAATAAGAAAACTAACAAAAAAAACAAGTTTCCCAAGACTAGGTCTTGGATTAGTAGTGTGGGATGAATAAAATGTAATAACGAGGGGTGTTGCACCAACCTCGATTAATAAGAAAAAAAAATTCGAACGAAATATTTTACGAAAATTCGAACGAGAAAAAGAAAATAAAAATTCCGAAAAAAATTTCAAACTGGTGGTTGCACCAGGTTTGAACAACCTCGCTCTGATACCAATTGTTGGATCGAGAAAACCGATAGAGGGGGGGTGAATATCGGTAATCATTTTTCGGAAACACTTAGAGCAAGTACGCAGCGGAAATTAATAAAAACAAAATCACACAGAGACACGGTCGATTTTACTTGGTTCGGAGCCTGGGTCGACTCCTACTCCAAGGCCCACGGTCGTTGACCGTTTACTTTGGGCAATTCTATATGAGGCGCAAATAGTTTACAAAAATATTATTACAGAATTCAGTACAGTAAACTTAAATAGCTCTTTTACCGACGTCCGAGGTAGATCGACTTTTTCGGAGCAGCAGGACGTCGTCGGCTCGAGTTGGAAGGATTCCGGGGCGAAGCGCGAGAGCAGAAGAGCGTAGAAGCGCTGATTGGAAGTTGTTGTGAAGCTTGGGGTCGAGGGCCCTTTATATAGGCCTGGGGGTGCCCGGGACGTCGGGGGCGCCCCCCCACGTGGTAGTTGATCCGCACAATGCTCGGTCAACATCTGATCCCTTTACCTTCGGGATCAGGTTTGACCGGGGCGCCCAGAGCACTCGGGGCGCCCGCATTGACCGGGTCAAACTCCATCTTCTTGGCTTCGCGAGGGTGTGCTTCGGTAGCTGGCACTGGGGGCGCCAGCAGTACAGAGGGCGCCCGGGAGCATGGGGCGCCCGGGAGTTGTACTGTCGAAGCCTGTTTTTGTAACTTGTGTTTTGTGTTCACCATGGGGGCACCCGGGACACTCCGGCGCCCTGGTCAGCTGTTGCCTCATTCCTTTGAGGCTCTCTGAGCTGCAGACACACATTCCTTCGGTCCTGCATCCAGGGTTAGTCCAAAACACAATGAAACAATAAAATATTTATTTATACAGCCTTAGCTATCTTGGTTCTGACTTTGGGCCTCCAAAATGGAGCCCTAGGTCGAACCGACTCCTACTGTTCCCTCGACGGGGAACGCGTCCTCACCTACTCCTCTCGGGAGAATGTACCTGATGCCAACCGCTCCTTTGGTTGGACTTTTGCCTGGTGGTCCTTTGCCAGGTCTTGGATACCGAGCTGTCCTTCGCCCAGTGCCTAGCATTCCTTCGCTAGGGCTTCAGTTCCAAGCTGTCCTTCGCCTGGCGCCTAGTAGTCCTTCGCTAGGTCTTTGTATCTTGGCATTCCTTCGCCAAGTGCCTAGCAGTCCTTCGCTAGGGATTTTTATCCTGGCAGCCCTTCGCCAGGTGCCTAGCAGCCCTTCGCTAGGACTTTTCCTGCACACTCAAGTAACATTGTCAGATAACAAGTAAGACTTAACTTTTGAACCCTGTTGCCATTATCAAAACATAGGTTTGACTTTAGTGCTCACTGCACCAACAGCTTCTACTTCCTCCCTGAGACTGTGAACCTCTGTCTGATGTAGAGCTAGCCTCTCGTCAGTCGTCGAAGGTGGGGGCTCGTCCATCTACTCTCGAATCTCAGCAGCCAGATCTGCGACATTGACCTCTATCTCCTCATCAGAATCGATCTGGGGTCCGGCTCGCTGACGTCTCCATGATAAAACCCCGGTACCCGAGACCTCAATGCCCGCTAGGGAAATGTTCCTAAAACCTATTTCATCAAATTCGGTCATTGTGGTCATCTCTCCATCGGTGATGTCACGACCGTGATGATGAAGAAGAGAGGTAATGATGTGGCAATAAGGGGTGTGTACCCGACCCTGAGTGGTAACACTGGATGCATGTACAATGGTGTGAAACATATGAAGTTCAATGTCAATATCTAGGTGATGGATCAATGCGTACAGTAAGAAGGTGTGGAATGGTCGCATGGTCGCGACGTCCCTAGTGGACAAGGGTAGAATGCAACGGACTAGGACTCTATAAAGAGCGTAGTCCTGTACCTGAAGATCTACAGACTGAAATTGTCTAGCCAAAGGGTTTCGGGCATCTCTATAAAAAATAGGAATATAGGGTGTTCAGGTCAATGTGAGAGTAGGGAGCAGCAAAGGGAGGATCTCTAGGAGGATAACAGCAGAAAGTGAACTGAGAAAGTCGTAGTCCAAGAAATCTGTTAAGCGGCGAGGGTGTTATTGTCAAGGGCATCCATTGTACTGTGGTGACAAAGATAAGGTCATTTTGTCTGACTATATTGTTGTAGAATTCTGCACATAGAGATGTGTTCACGGGATGAGTGTAGAAGACAAGGTTATCAAGTTGATAGAAGTTTGTGACATTCATAGCTAACGGACAGGATTGAGTAAAAAACTGTCTATTTAGGAAACTTGTTTTGATAGGTTTATACGTCATCCTAGCAAATTTATTACATAGTTCCAAGGTCGAAAACCTAGGGTCGGGGCTAGGTTCGGACCCCGGGTTTGGTTGATTTGCACGATGTTTTCTAAAATAATAAGAAACATGCATTTAAGGGTAGAAATAGTAAGAAAATTAATTCTAAGTGCAAAAGAAATGATACCGAGTCGCCATCCGGGGAGGCATGGTCGAGGTGGAGTGGTTGAGGGCACGAAAGGGACATTTGGTCGCCTTGGAAGGAGAAGAGTTAGAGAGGAGAAGTGTTTTGGGTGTGGCAAAAGAAGGGAGTTTCGGGTGGTTTATATAGAAGGTGGTCGGTCGAGCGCCCGAGTGGTCTCGGGTGCCCGGGTCAGAAGGCTGCCTTTGGCAACTTTTCTGCCCTGACCTGGTCTTGGATGCGGGCACCCATGATGGCCTGGGCGCCCGGAGTCAGGTGAAAACTGCCAAATGCAGCTTTTTCCGCTTTGACCCTATCCTTGGGGCGCCCGTGAGGACCCGGACGCCTAGATTAGATTAGAATTTACAGCTTTTCTGTCTTGATCAAAGAGAAAGGGAGGGGGGCGCCCGAGGGGTCACGGGCACCCGATTCGACTGTTGTTTGACCATTGACAGGTTTGACTAGGTTTGACCCAGTTTGACTGTGTCGACCCGGTTTGGCTGTAATGACCAACAATCAAGACAATTCAACTCTAATTTCAACAATATTATCGAAATCAGATTTTGTATTAACCTAATTCCTAACTATCTCACCCGGTATCTAGTTATCAATCATTTTATCCTTATGGGTTTTTGTGAGACAAGTTTTAGTAGAAAGATTTATTTTGAAAAGACCATGATTAATTTTGAAAAGTTCAATTAATTTTTAAACACAATTTATTTTGAAAAGGAATATTTGAATCTAAGATTAACTGAAGATTTGTGTTAGATTCGAATTTGACAAAGAGTAAATTGAATTTGAATTTCAAAAATTGGCTTCCAGGTCTTGACAAGGCACAAGGCCTTTTTTGGTCGTAGCCTTATTGGATCATCAACCCTTTCCTTGACAAAGCCTTTTAGTGAAATTTCATTTTCAAAATTACTTTTTGATAAATTCTGGTCTAACTAGTTTGGATCTTGGATCGGTAGCTTCGGCTAGTTTCGCCAAAATAGCTTCCCTAATGTATTATCATCTTACCTCCACCCAATACTATGTTGTTCAAATTTCAGTTAATTGGTTTAGTCCTTAATCTAACCAGTCCTAAGTCTAAGAATGGTAAATTACAGAAAGTAAATAGACAAGCAATCATGCAATTTAAAACAATAAAAGAAATTCATTTAACTATAAAAATGGTTTTTAAGTTGGCTCCCCCTGGACTAAAGCCATGGTAATGATTAGGCAAGATATGAATCTTGTCCTTAGGGACCCAATACTGATTTGGTCCAACTTGGTTGTTCAGGCATAGTTTGGGTACCCATGACTGAACTTTAGGTCTAGACTGATTCAGTACAGCATAGTAAGACCTTTGTCTAGCCTTGGTTCGATAACCTAACCCGAATCTATTTAGAACTGACTTTTGTTTTCCAAAGATCATGTCAAGACCCTTGGAACCCGAAGTGAATCGTTCCAAAGCTGCTCTAAGGTCCTTGACTTGAGTTTTCAAGGAGGAGTTCTCTTTCTCAAGTTTTTCAACTTGAGTAGAGGTTCCTTCTTGAACCTTTTTAGTTAAGGATCTAGAGTCAGCTCCCTCTTTCAGGAGTTTTACTTCATGTCGGAGGGACTCGACTCGAATTTTGGCTTTCACCAAGTCGCGAGATAGATAGGCAATTAATTTTGATAATTGAACTCTAGAAAACCCACTTACAGTGATTTTGCCGTCTTCTGAAAATGTGAGCTTTCCGTCGTCCGACTCCGATTCTGATTCGGTCTCGATTTCTTCTGAAGCAGTCAGGGTGAGCAGGTTCGACTTTGGGGCCTCTTCTTCTTCTTCAGAGGAAGACTCATCCCACATTGCTTGAAGGGCTTTCTTCCTTCTTGTCTTCTTCGTTTCCTTCAGATTGGGGCATTCCGTCTTATAGTGACCCTTCTTTTTGCATTCGCAGTAGGTCACATTTGGTTTGGTCTTTTCATTTGAAGGTTCAGCTGGCTCTTCCTTTCTTCGGCTGGCTTTCCTTCTGTTGGTCTGGTTTTTCAGCTCCATGTAGTAGTCCCGAGCTAGCCAAACCAGTTTGGGTCGATTTCCTTCGCTGTCTTCTGAGTCTAAGTCTGAGTAGACTCGGGTGCAGGTTGAGGCTTCTTCTTGGTCATCTTTCCAGTTTTACCTGCAACAAAAGCAATGCCTTTCTCGGCCAGGGTGCAGTTAGTCTGCTCATGTAATTCAAGTTCAGAAAACAACTCGTCTAATTTGATTTTAGAGAGATCCCTTGAAACTTTGTATGCATCTACCATAGATGCCCACAAAGTGTTTCTCGGGAAAGCGTTAAGGGTGTACCTGATCAGGTCACGGTTTTCTACCTTGTGACCGATTGAATGTAGATCGTTCATCAGCTCCTGGATTCTGGCGTAGAGCTGGGCTGCAGATTCGCTGTCGTTTATCTTGATTGTGTATAGCTTGTTTAGCAGTAGGTCCCTCTTGCTGATTCGGGTGTCGAAGGTTCCTTCGTGCAACTCAATTAACTTACTCCAGAGTTCCTTTGCACTGTTGAATGGTCTCACCCAGTTCAGTTCTTCTTTGGTTGGCCATATTGGAGTGTTCGAGTCGCTTTAGCATCGGCCTCGATCTTCCTTTTCAGCGAGGCGTCCCATTCTGTGTAAGATTGTGGCACTCCTTCAGCATTTCTTGGGATTTCCAGACCAGATTGGATTATTATCCACATGTCCACCTGAGTTTTCAGGTGGACTTCCATCTGACTCTTCCAGTAGGAGAAATCCTCCCCACTGAAGAGTGGTGGTCTGGCTATACTGAACCCTTCTTGCATGGCCATTTAGAATTTTCTGAAATAAAATTAAAAAAATTATCCCAAGACTTGGTCTTGGATTAGCAGTGCGAGAAGAAGACATAAAAAAAATTATTGAGAGGTGTTGCAACAACCTCGATTAACGATAAAAATTCGATCGAAAAAGAAATTGAAAATTTCGAAGAAAAATCCGAAAAACTCCCAAATTGGTGGTTGCACTAAATTTGAGCTTCCCCGCTCTGATACCACTTGTTGGATCAAGAAACACGATAGAGGGGGGTGAATATCGTGAAAAACTTTCGGATTAAGAATAGAGAAAGTACGCAGCGGAATTTAACCAAAACACACACACGGAACTCAAGTAGTTTTACTTGGTTCGGAGTCGCGGTCGGCTCCTTCTCCAAGGCCCATGGTCCTTGACCGTTTACTGTGGGCAATTCTATAGTAGCGCAAATGTTTACAGAAATTGCTACAATATTAGTGCAGTAAGTAAACAAGTATACTCTTCATTATCGACGCCCGGTGTGGATCGTTCTTTGGAGAAGAGGGTCGTCGTCAGCGCTAGAATGTCGAGAACGGAGTTTGCCGGAGCAGAGTGCTTGAACGAAGAACTTGGAACCGTTGGAAAAAGTGATGTTGAAGTCTTAGGTGTCGAGCCCCTTTTATAGTGCTCCTGGGGGCGCCTGGGACGTCGGGGGCGCCTGACAGGTGTCTTCGGATCCGAAAACCTCTATTCGAAGCTTGGTCAGCGCTTATCCCCTTCAAATCGCCTCTGGAGTCGACGGGGATGCCCGGGTCGTTGGGGGCGCCCTCCTTGACTCGGTCCGCTGGCTTCATATTACTTTGCTTCGATTGCTTTGACCTTGGGCGCCCGAGGCCTCCGGGGTCCCCTGCCTAAGCCTATTTCGAAGCACTTCTTGATTCCTTTGTTTTGTCTTTCACCTTGGGCGCCCGGGACCTCCCGGGCACCTGGCCCAGCTTCCTGCCCTTCTCCTTTAGGGCGTTCTGAGCTGCAAAAACACGTTCCCTTGGTCCCTGCATTCAAGGTTAGTTCCAAAACAACAAGGCAAGAATATTCGTTAGTTTTTACAGTCGTAGCTGTCTTGGTTCTGACTTCGGGTCTCCCAAATGGAACCCTAGGTCGAACCAACGCCTACTGTTCCCTCAATGGGGAACGCGTCCTCACCTACTCCTCTCAGGAGAGTTTACCTTTTGCCAACCGGCTCCTCCGGTTGGACTTTTGCCCAGCAGCCCTTCGCCAGGTCTTTGGTACCAAGCAGTCCTTCGCTAGATGCCTAGCAGCCCTTCGCCAGGTGCCTAGCTGCCCTTTGCCAGGTCTTGGACTCCTAGCAGCCCTTCGCCAGGTCTTAGGGTTTCGAAGCCTAGCAGCCCTTCGCTAGGTGCCTAGCAGCCCTTCGCCAGGTCTTCTTTCTGCACACTCAGTGAACATATTTGAACAAAATAACATCTTAACTCTTGAACCATTTGCCATTATCAAAACCCAGGTTTGACTTAGGTGCTGCCTGCACCAATAGTTCTGAGTGAAAATCTATTTTCAGAAGTGTTTTTGGTGCACGAAGTATTTTCATGAAAAATTTATAAGTATGAAAAACTTGAAAACCTTTTTGAAAATTTTTCTAAGTATGAAAGACTTGAAAAACTTGTTGGGAAAATTTTCTTGTGAAAACCATTTTGAAAATTTTTCTAAGTATGAAAGACTTGAAAAACTTTTTGGGAAAATTTTCTTGCGAAAACCTTTTTGGAAAATTTTCTAAGTATGAAAAGACTTGAAAAACTTTTTGGGAAAATTTTCTTGCGAAAACATTTTGGAAAATTTTCTAAGTGTGAGGAAATATTTTTTGAAAATTTTCTAAGTATAGAAAGCTTGAAATTTTTTGTTAAGCACTAAGTCAAAATCTAAAGCACTTAGAAGGTTTAGAAAAACCCATATATCTTTGAAAAACTCAGGGAGAGAATATTCATTTCAGGGGGAGAAAACTGAATGTTTTTTTTTCAACTTCTTTACTTGTTATCTTTTTAACTTAACTTTTTGAACCGTATTGCCATAAATCAAAAAGGGGGAGATTGTTGGTGCAGGAAGCACCTAAGTCAAATCTGTGTTTTGATAATGGCAAAGGGTTCAGAAGTTAAGGTGTTAATGTGATCTAACAAGCTTACTAAGTGTGCAGGAAAAGTCCTAGGTACACTAGGCAAGAAGTCCTGGCAAAGGGCTGGGCAAGAAGTCCTGGTCAAGGATTGGGCAAGAAAACCTGACCGGAAGTTGGCAAAGAAGTCCTGGTCGAGGACTGGGCAAGAAGTCCTGGCAAAGGGCTGGGCACCAAATTCCTGACCGGAAGTTGGGCAAGAAGTCCTGGTCATGGACTGGGCACGAAGACCTAATCGGGAGGATTGGGCAAAAGTCCAACCGGAGGAGCCGGTTGGCAAAAGGTAAACTCTCCTAAGAGGAGTAGGTGAGGACGCGTTCCCCGTGCGAGGGAACAGTAGGCGTCAGTTTGACCTAGGGTTCCATTTGGGAAACCCAAAGTCAGAACCAAGACAGCTTAGGTTGTAAATAATGGATAACATATTTTGCTTCTTGTGTTTTGGAACTAGCCTTGGTTGCAGGGAACGAAGGAACATGATTCTGCAGTTGAGGCACCACACTGGGGCTAGGCGCCCGGATGGATACGGGCGCCCCAGGTCAAGGCCAAAATAGAACCATCGAAGCAAACTGCCACGAAGCATCTGGACCAAGTTAGCACAGGCGCCTGTGTTAACACAGGAGCCCCCATCAGCCCAGGCATCCCAATGAAGGGGATAAGCGCTGACGGAGCCTGTGGATAGGAGTTCGCGCAGGAGAGGCCACGTGTCAGGCACTCACATTGACACAGGCGCCCCTATGGCTGCTATAAAAGGGGGTTCACCCCCAAGGCATCAAACAACTTCGCTCACAATGCTCCAAGCACTTTCGTTCAAGCGCTACATTCCGACAAGCTCCGACTTCGAGATTCCAGCGCCGACGACGACCCTCTGCTCCAAACTTCGATCCACCTCGGGCGTCAGTAAATTTAATTTATGAAAAGTGTTGCAATTTCAATTCCAATTCTATATCTGTACTTGAAGTTGTAAAAGATTTTTTCGAATATAGAATTGCCCAACATAAACGGTCAGGGACCGTGGGCCTTGGAGTAGGAGCCGACCGCGACTCTGAACCAAGTAAAACTAACTTGTGTTCGCGATTGTTTTGTTATTTTCCGCTGCGTAATTGCTCTAGTTTTCCGAAAAATTCTAGATCGATATTCACCCGTCTCTATCGATTTTCTCCGATCCAACACTCTTTTGGTCTTTGTTTAACCCAGTTAGCTTCTTACTAACTGTTATATAACTGCAGCTTTCACTAGGGTTAGTCAAGTTAAGTAGTCTAATCAAGTTAGACTTTCTAAGCTTAAATACTTAACTTGATTGTTGTTTAAATATATTTATCGCCCAAACTGCTCTTGATGCACTGACTTAAAGCATCTTGAGTCAAGGCATAGACCTAAACATCTCAACCCAATCTTGGTTATCAATCAAAGTACCCTAATGTACTTGTGAGATGTTGGCTTCTAGATCTATAGGAGCATACAATTCTAGGGTTAAGTCCTAAGTTATGTCCATCACGTTGAAAAATCTAGTTTTGAAGGGGGTAAATTTTTATAAAAATCAAAGACGGAAAAACATTTAAAAATCAAAACTTAGTTGAAAAAATATGAAAAAAATGATTTTCTTAAACATGAATTAAAGATAATTTATGTATGAATTTTTTGAAAAATTAAAGAAAAATAGTCCTATTCTATTATGCACATTCCTGATTGCCTTAGTGAACTAAACTCAGATTCAGGATGTGGTTTAGTGAAAATATCGGCTAGGTTAGATTTTGAGTCTACATGTGTAAGTACGATTTCACCCCTAGCTACGTGATCCCTAACAAAATGATGTCTGACTTCTATATGCTTAGTTATGGAATGGTGGATAGGATTTTTGGTAAGATTGATTGAACTTATATTGTCAACAAATACCTTAGTCTGGGTGTAGTCTAGGTTGAAGTCCTTAAGGGTATGTACCATCCATAAAAGTTAGGCTACCCATTCCCCTAGGGCAACATATTCTGCTTTAATTGTGGATAAAGCAACACAATGTTGTTTTCTACTGCACCAGCTAACTAGACATTGTCCTAGTAACTGACAGCTTCCACTCATACTTTTTCTATCTAATTTATACTATGCATAATCTGAGTCCGAAAATCCTAATAATTCAAAATTGGACATCCTAGGGTACCAAATGCCTACATTTATTGAGCCTTTAATATATCTAAGGGTGCTTTTAACTGTAGTTAAGTTGGATTCCTTAGCACTAGTTTGATACCTGACACAAATGTTGGATCGGGTTGGACCGGCTAGAGGGAGGGTGAATAGACGGAAAAAAATTATGAAAGTGGAGGCACTCGTCTTTAGAAATGAAACTTGGTTGCAACTGAGAACGTTGCTTCCAAGGCAGTGGACGCTCAATAAAAATCTCCTTGTGGTGGAGAAGTCTTACAAAAATAGCACGCTAGACTTTTAGAGAGATTACAATTTAATTCATGCTTTTAATTCTAAATTCTAAGCCTATTTATAGCCTAAGAGAATAAATCTGGATTGTTGATTGTTGAGGAATTTTCTCTTGGTCGTTGATCTATGGATGTAATCTGGATGGTTAATCTTGGATGAGATTAACCTGCATCCATTGGATCTGATTAAAGGATAAGGCTTTATCCTTTATAAGATAAAGAAATTTTTATCTTCTGCTCGAGATTGCTATTGTAATCTCCAACCTTTATCCCAACTGGTAAGCTTGGCAGCCTCTGCTCTCGAGGTCTTGGGTTGAATTCCTCTTAGCAACAATTTAATCTTTCTTTTTCCAGGTGACTAGCCTTTTGGTTCTTCTGCTCGCAACAGATAAATAACTTTATCATCTGCTCGCAACAATTTTAATCACATCTCCTCCTTATCCCAATCAGTAAGGCTGGTGATATATGCAAGCGAGGTTGCTGGTTCGAATCTTCACAGCAATAAATAAAATTCTTTTTATTTCAGGTGCCTGGTTTGACTTGGTCAAACTGACCAGTCTTTTGGTTCATCTTCTGGGTGATTTCCGGCCAACTGGAGTTAGGCTCACCCGAACCCGACTCCGGCCTTTCGCCCCTCGAACGTCCTTCCTCCCGGCTTCTCGTCCCTCGAACACCGTGCACATCCTTCTCGCTCCACCGGCGTACTCTTCCGTAGCTTCCACGTCCCTCGGATTGTACCAAGCCCGTCGGCTCACTTCCCCGCACAATACTTCTCGTCCGCTACGTCTTCCGCTCGACTTCCTCCGTACCTAAGCTCCTGCACACTTAGCAGAGGGATTAAACATACCAGGACCTAACTTAACCTAGTTGATCACATCAAAACTTACCGGGGCACCAACAACAAATACCTACTGCAAACAGTATATCGGGTCTACTAGCAGTTTGGTAAAGCAAACTACCTATAATACTTCTATAATATTTTAAGTCAGCAGGCTTACCTTTAGAATCATTGTCTATTTTGGCATTTGTGGCCATAAGAATGCTTATGTTCTTTGAATTATTCCTTTTAAATTTCTTTATTAATTCTTTTATGTATTTAGATTGATGAATGTATTTTCCAACTCTGGTTTGTTTAATTTGTAAACCTAAGAAGAAGTTTAATTCTTCTACTAGACTCATTTCAAATTTGGTTTCCATAGTCTTAATAAAGTCTTTTTGGAAGTTAGTGTTTATTGAACCAAAAATTATATCATCTACGTAAACTTGGGCTATAAAAATATCTTTTTCCAAAGTTTTAACAATAAGGTTGAGTCAATTTGACCTTGGTTAAAACCTTTAGAAATTAGATAGGTGGATAATCTTTCATACCACGCCCTAGGTGCTTGTTTTAATCCATAAAGGGCTTTCCTACGTTTGAACACATGATTAGGGTAGTCAAGATCCTCAAAGCCTGGGGTTATCCTACGTAGACTTCCACTTTTATAAAACCATTTAGAAAGGCAGACTTGACATTCATTTGGTATAATTTAAATCCTTTATAGGCTGCAAAGGCTAGTAGCATCCTAATTGACTCAAGTCTGGCTACAAGAGCATACGTTTCATCATAATCTAACCCCTCAACTTGACTAAATCCTTTAGCTACTAAGCGGGCTTTGTTCCTTACTATTTCACCTTGATCGTTCAATTTATTCCTAAATACTCACTTAGTGTCTATTATAGACTTACCTTCTAGTTTAGGCACTATGTGTCATACTTGGTTTCTTTCAAATTATGCTAGTTCCTCTTGCATAGCTATGATCCAGTCTGGGTTAGGTAAGTCCTCTTCTATATTCTTTGGTTCTATCTTAGAAATTAGTGCAACTTGACTTAGGTTTGTTGGGACCGGGTGCATGTCGACAAGGATACGGGTTCGTAAAATTTTAAATTTTTACGTGCAGCGGAAGAATTAGCATAAAATAATTTCCTAAATTATTTTAACCATGTATCTAGCATGCAACCTTATGGTGTGTGGACATAATCATAAATTAAAACTTTGCGGAAAAGTAAACTAATTACTTTGTACCTCGCGTAACTCGAAGAAAAGGGACGAGATCCAACCGTAGCGTCCCTTGGAAGCTCCGCCTCTATTCGCGTCCACGCCGAGTTCTCTTCGGGATGACTTCGCAAAGTCACGAGTTTTGTGCCGACGAGAACTACTAGATTCTCTAAAGGCACAACTAGAAGAACAAGAGAAAAGATAGGAAACTAACCAACAAGAAACGGAATCCAAATTCCGGGAAGAGAGGAGTTGCGATCCGCTTCTTCTTCTTCTTGTTTGGCTTCTCCTTCTTCTTGATAGCTCACGGCAACCAACCCTAGGGAAGGAGGTGCGCTGGCCCTAGGTGGATGAAGGGGTGCCGGCCCTAGATCTCAAGGAGGGCGCCGGCCCTAAGGGGAAGAGAGGGAGAAGGAGAATAATAGAGAGAGAGGAAGCTACTAATCTCTTGACAACTCAATTGGAATTAAGGGCTTGCCTTTGGTTCTTTTATATAGTAGCATCTCCCTTGCCAAGTCTCCCTCTTAACGGAATTTTCATAACAAATTTATCCTATAAATTCTCTTATGAATTATTCTGTTTAAACCAAGTTTTATTATAACTAACTTTATAATAAAACAAATACTCTCTCTCTTTTAATTATGGAATAAAATTTGTATAAAATTTTCTTATCATGGATAAATCAATTCATAATTGATTTTATAAATTAAAATTAAACCAATTCATGGTTCATTTTAATTTCCATAAAAAAGAATAAATTTACTACAAATTTCTTTATAAATTTCTCTATATAAATTTCTTTATATATATCAATTTATTTATCCATAATTTATAAAACAAATCGCGCTAGATTTATTTTATTAATTAAACCAATTAAATTGGTTTATCCCCTTTTAATGGCCGGCCAAACCAAGAGGGTGGACACCCTCTTTGGTCGGCCAAAACAACCCGAACCGATCGCGAATTAAACTCATTTAATTCGCCCAATAAGCCTTCAAAAGACTTAGCCATTTTAAGTTTCCGTTGCGCCTCTGATCAACTCAGATTCGACTTATTTCTCTTGATTGGAAAATCCAATTTTCAACTCGTTTTAAATCCCTCGGATTACTCGTAGTGCGTGTGACTAAATAGGCTTTCGATTTATGTTGGCCGTCTATAATTAACCAATTATAGAACGGTCATGAGTGGCACCTAGTAGTACATCATGACCCCCAATTAATCGAAAGATCAACGGTTTGACCTCAGAAGTAATTCCGAAACCCTTCAGCAGCTCTAATGAATCGTGCCCCATTCCCTTCACCATCTTATACCCACTTGGTTCAGGACATGGTCTGTTTGTGTCAGTCCCCACTAGACTGACTACGTCACACTTAGCCCAAGTAGTGTCTTTCTCGTCCTTTGGATTTCTAATTACTCTCATGTATTTAAGAGACTCGCACTCTAAACATGATTTACTCTAGCCAAAGGTTTTGAGTAACAATCCGACGATAGGCCTGGGTATACATCTCCTCGCAAGGAGTGGTGAATCCTTTGTAGGCTGTTCAAACATCTTCGGGCACTTCGGCTCATACCCAATCATCCTGGGTCCACACCTCCTTGGAGATGCTTGCTTAAGATGTTAAAGTATAAGTCTCTATGACCAAGATGACTTGAACACCGCAAGTCAAAGGAACATCGCACTTAAGCTGCAGTAAGAACTTCATTGACATATCTACATGTAGATTCCCATATGAAGTCTTACAGCTAGTCATTCCAATGAACTAGTTTCCTTAACTAGCATCCATGTTTATCTCTGGACATCCCAATGTCACCAGCCAGTGAGAATCAGCTGATTAGAGAATAACTCATGCTAGTCTCAACAGAATTGATAGTGTCCGTTTTTATCAATTCATCGACTAGGGATATTTTCAATACTTCACAATTGCACATTTAGAGATAATCACTAGTTGTGATCCCATCACAAATTCTCTTATGCCGTGAATTGTATTGCGGACATTCAGTAGATGAGTTTAAGATCCCAATCAAATACACAAACATGTATACTCAAATAGTGAATTATCATTTATTAAAATGAATGTTTACAATCATAAGGCGATTGCCTTAGGATATTTCTCTCATATCACTAACAAACTCCCACTTGGCCTAATGTCAATCGCTACGGTATCCAATACCACAGGCTCTAACATGACCCTCAAACTTGTTTTGAGGCAAGGCCTTAGTCAAAGGATCCGCTAAATTCCTTTCAGTGGAAATTTTCTCAATTTGTATATCATTCCTACTTATAATCTCTCTGATCAGATGATAGCGGCGAAGCACGTGTTTGGATCGCTGATGAGACCTTGGTTCCTTTGCTTGTGCGATAGCTCCATTGTTGTCGCAGTAAACCGGCACTGCTTCATCAATGGTTGGAACTACGCCAAGTTCGGAGACAAACTTCGTGATCCAGACTGCTTCCTTTGCTGCTTCCGAAGCTGCGATATATTCCGCTTCCGTGGTAGAATCCGCTACGGTGTCTTGTTTGGAACTTTTCCAACTTACTTCGCCTCCATTCAAAGTAAATACGTATCCAGATTGTGATTTGGAGTCATTCTTATCTGTCTGGAAACTGGCATCTGTATACCCATGTATTACCATATCTCCTTCTCCATATATTAGGAACACATCCTTAGTTCTTGTTAAGTACTTAAGGATTGTCTTGACAGCCGCCCAATGATCCATTCCTGGATCCGACTGGTATCTACTTGTGACGCTCAAAGCATACGATACATCGGGTCTAGTACATAACATAGCATACATGATAGATCCTATCGCGGATGCATAGGGAATCTTATTCATGCAAATCCTCTCGTCTTCTGTGCGCGGACACATAGACTTTGAAAGGTTGATCCCATGCCTGATGGGAAGGTAACCTTTCTTGGATTCCGACATGCTAAACCTTCTTAGCACTCGGTCTATATATGTAGACTGCGAAAGACCAAGCAACCGTTTTGATCTATCTCTATAGATTCTAATCCCAAGGATATAAGTTGCTTCTCCCAGGTCTTTCATGGAGAAAGTTTTGGACAACCAAATCTTAACTGTCTGTAAAACTGATATATCGTTTCCTATTAGTAATATGTCATCGACATATAATACTAGGAATACGACTGCACTCCCACTAACCTTCTTGTACACACAAGGTTCGTCAGGATTTTGTAAGAAATCAAACTCTTTGATTGTCTCATCAAAACGGATGTTCCAGCTCCTAGATGCTTGCTTCAGTCCATATATGGATCGTCGAAGCTTGCATACTTTGGTTTTATCAACCGATGTGAAACCTTCAGGTTGTATCATGTATACATCCTCAAGCAGGTTTCCGTTAAGGAAAGCTGTTTTCACATCCATTTGCCATATCTCATAATCATAATGAGCTGCTATGGCTAGGAGCATCCGAATGGATTTAAGCATAGCTATTGGCGAATAGGTTTCGTCATAATCAATTCCTTGTTTTTGACGATATCCTTTTGCCACTAATCTAGCCTTAAAGGTAACTACATTACCTTCCATGTCGGTTTTCTTCTTGAAAACCCACTTGCACCCTATGGGCTTAATCCCTTCAGGTAGGTTAACCAAGTCCCATACTTGGTTTTCATACATGGAATCCATTTCCGACTTCATGGCTTCAAGCCATTTGTCCCTTTCTGAACTTTTCAGAACATCTTCATAACTGATAGGTTCGTCATCGCTTATGAGTAACACGTCGTTCGATTCACTTATGAGAAATCCGTATCTCTCTGGAATATTGCGTGTCCTATCAGACCTACGAAGAGGTGGTGTTGTTTTAGGTTCAACTGATAGCTCATCATTATGAGGTATTGGTTCTGGGTCTAGACTAGGTGTCTCTGTAATGTCTATTGGAGTTTCTTGAACTTCATCAAGTTCAATCCCACTCCCACTGTTTTCTTGTAAAAGAAATTCTTTCTCTAGAAATACAGCATGCCTTGAAGCAAACACCTTTTGTTCCAAGGGATGATAGAATTGGTAACCCTTCGTTTCCTTAGGGTATCCAATAAATAGACATTTATCAGACTTAGCATCCAATTTGTCTGATACAGTCCGCTTCACATAAGCGGGACAACCCCATATCTTAAGATGAGTTAAGTGGGGTTTCTTACTATTCCATGTCTCATATGGAGTAGTAGAGACTACCTTGGTCGGGACTCTGTTTAGCAAGTAAACAGCTGTCTTAAGTGCATAGCCCCAAAAGGATTTTGGAAGAGTTGCATGATTCATCATCGACCTAACCATGTCCATCAAGGTTTGGTTGCGCCTCTCAGATACACCATTATGCTGTGGTGTATACGGCGGAGTCCATTGAGACAATATCCCATTGTCCCTAAGATAATCTTGAAACTCTTGACTTAAGTATTCACCACCCCGATCGGATCGAAGTATCTTAATACTTTTGCCAAGTTGTTTCTCTACTTCATTTCTGAACTCTTTGAATTTCTCAAAAGCTTCAGATTTGTGTTTCATCAAGAACACGTACCCGAATCGTGAGTGATCATCGATAAAGGTAATGAAGTAGCTATAGCCTCCTTGTGCAAGAGTTGACATTGGTCCACATACATCAGTATGTATGAGACCAAGCAATTCTCCCACTGGATTACCTTTTCCGGAAAAGGGTAATTTGGTCATCTTGCCTTTTAAGCATGATTCGCATGTATCAAATGAACCGGGTTCAAATTATTCCAAAATTCCACATCGGTGTAATTCGGTTATGCGTTTCTTACTTATATGGCCAAGACGACAGTGCCACGTGTAGGAGTCTATTCGATTATCTATTCGAGCACGTTTGTTGCTAACTTCGATATTGAAAACGTCACTGGATAAATCTAACGTGTAGATGCCATTGCACAAAGTTCCATTCCCATAAAGAACGCCATTTAAAGTTATGTAACAACAATTGTTACTAAAAGTTAAATGATAACCTTTTTCATTCAAACATGAAATAGATACAATGTTCTTTATTAACGAAGGAACGAAATAACAATTATCCAATTCTAAGACACGTCCAGTTGGGAGCTTTAGCAAATATGTTCCGATGGCAACAGCAGCAATCCTTGCTCCATTTCCAACCCGCAAATTCGCTTCTCCCTTGACGAGTCGTCTTCTATTCCTTAGCCCCTGTATGTCATTACATATATGTGAGATACACCCAGTATCAAGTACCCAGGTATCTGAGGAAATAGAGTGACATTCAATAACGAAGATACCTGAAGAGGATGGGGCATCGGATGCCTTCTTCTTCAAGGACTCAAGATAAACCTTGCAGTTTCTTCGCCAGTGACCCTCCTTGCCACAATGATGACAGGTTCCTTTTGGTTTCTTTTCAGTCTTCTTGGCCTTTTTCTTCTTCCCTTTATTCTATTCTTTGGCCTTCCTCTTAGAACCTTTCTTTGAGGAACCAACTAACAATACCGCCTTTTGATCCGGCTTTACAGAAGGCTCTACAGTCTTCAGCAGGTTGAGCAACTCAGGAATGGTGGTCTCTAGTTTGTTCATCCGATAGTTCATCACAAATTGTGAATAACTTTTGGGCAAACAACTCAGAATTAAGTCAATACTTAGTTCATGATCCATAGCAAAACCGAGTGCGCTCAGTCGCTCAATGTACCCCAACATCTTTAACACAAACTGCGAGGCAGAAGTGCCTTCCTGCATCTTAGTGGTGAAGAGGAGTCTGGAGACTTTGAACCTTTCGGATCTCGCCTGCTCTTCAAACAACTCATGAAGATGGAAGATGATGGTATAAGCATCCATATGCTCATGCTGTTTTTGTAGCTCAGGTACCATAGAGGCTAGCATAATGCAACTCGCAAGTTCAGAATCGGTCACATGTTTCTGATGGGCCAACAATTGGTCCGGAGTTGCATTTTCTGGAGGATGGTCAGGAAGTTGATTTTCAATGACATAAGCAAGCTTTTCTGCCTTGAGGACTATCCTCAGGATTCGAAGCCAGTCCATGAAGTTCGGCCCAGTCAGTTTATTGGTGTCCAAAATGGAACATAAGTTTAGAGAAGACATGATCGAGTGATTATCCTAGAAATACAAATTGAGTTTATGTGAGAAGAATGATTAAAGAATGTATCAATATACATTAAAAAAAATCCTATTTATTTTCAAATTGAATAACCCTTTTATCAATTCGGGAGATCGTAGGAACATCTCCAAATAGGTTGATATCCAACCATAGATAAGAACCACCATGGCTGTGGCCATCAAGTTATTCTTAGCTATGAAGGTAGGTAATTATACCGATTACATATCACATATATGTAACTATCACTTTATGCTATCAACTAATTGAATTTTGCATAAATCATTGGGTTGTTAACTCATTAACAAGTGTGCAACTTTATACATAGCACCCAACTGCACCTCTCTTTACATCGACCTTGGCTGTGGCACAACAAATCGATGCTCCAAGCTTAAGGCTGACCCATTAATCAAGAAATAGTTTTAATATGGTTGGAGCTCATTCAACCGTTTAGTCAGGCTTGGATGTGTCCAACAACCATAACTAAGGATTGACCTCTGACTCCAACTATATTATTCATAAACTAATTCCATGGTTTGAACATGTTGAGGTCAAGCCGGGCATGGATGTGTCCATCAACCCAAACGAGAAACAAAACTCCGATTCTAACCATATTAATGAAAGGTGATGGCCTTAATATTTTGTAAGGGGTTTTTGGGTCTCATCCTTTCTTTTCTAAGCACATTCATGACATTACGTCATGACTAACGATTTCCTTAATAAAGTATGTATGTGACTTAAGTTATCAAGTCTCATTAATTGAATTAGGAACCGGATTCCTAATTCTAATTTCATACTTTATTTAAAGGAATTGTTTTGGGAAACAATTTCCTAAATTGTCATAATCAATTTCGGAAATAATATGTTTAAGACTTTGATTTCTCTAAATCAAATCTTATTAAATTAAGAGACAATTCCCTTAATTCACATATATTATTTTCATGAAAATCTCATTTAAGAAAACTCTATAGGAAACCATTTTCCTAATTAATTTTGGAGACAACAATATGTAAGAGCATCACCTCTTAAAATATTTTATTCATGGATTTAATTAATTACAACAAATCGTTTTCTAAGGGTGGCTCCCCGAGGCTCAGATACCCAAAGAAAA
>JAGFNQ010000124.1:410776-460108 GCA_024364735.1 Boesenbergia rotunda
ATCCCGTCCAGGTCCACAAGCTCTAGAAAGGCAATTTTTAGCAGCCTAGAGTGTAAAAAGAGATTTGAAGAGAATGAGTTTGTTCCATTTCCTTGTCGATACCTAAACAAAGCCTATTTCGAAGAGAAAGCACCACAAATTATTGAGATGGTGACTCACTTTGGCATAGAACAATTGGTATACTGTCAACATGATATTAACCTTGATCTATGCAAGGAGTTTTATGCAAATTTGACTTGTATTGATTCAGAAAATGATATTTATGAATCAAGGGTGGTCGGCGTTACCATTCCCTTCACAACAATGATTTTAGCCAGTTTTTTAGAGTGTCGGGCGTCAAACAATGTCAATACCTACTTTCCCAATGTGATTGAGCCGCTTGAGTTTCAAAACGTCACCATCGATCAGATTCATCTGCACTATTTTAGAAGACATAGGCATGAATCTGAGCATATCTTCGATGCAAAGCCCATGAGTCCATTTAGCCATGTTCTATATAAGATTGTTGTAGAATGTATCCTACCCATTGTTACTAAGGGGAGGGCAAGGATTTGATTACCTCACTTAGTAATGATGTATGCTCTTGAGCGACGGTTGGAAATAGATGTGTCTTTGCATGTATTTGCCTCGATTTGTCACTTTTCCCAGAGTGTTAATGGGAAAATCTATATGCCTTTCTGCCATATGTTGACTGAGTTTTTCCAGTTACGATTCGGTATTCGTGTCACCGATGGTCAGGTCAGGCACCTGTCCAAGGACTATGATCAGATTGGCACGCGCCAATTGTCCTTGGCAGGTATTGAGAGTAGGCAGGGGACTTTTGTTTGGAGGGAGCGCCCGAAGGCCGCTGACGCAGATGAGGAGCCCGCCGAACTGGTCACACGTGCAGAGTTCACCTAGCTTCGATCCGATGTCCACGGGCTTCAGGAGGAGGCTCACGTTATTAGTGAGGATATTCACGGACTTCGGCAGACGGAGCAGAGGCTTGAGACAAAAGTTGATAGGATTACCAGCCGCCAAGATGAGATGTACGAGATGATGCAACAGTGGCATCTCGCTTTTCAGGGTCCTCCTCCTCCTCTCCCAGGCGGTGACGATCACATGTTCTTCTGACCTGTGGATGCAGCTTTTGAGAGTGATTCTAGTGTTGAGAGTGTTTTGTTTTGATGTTCTATTATACCTCTCAAACACTTTCTATTTTGATGATTGTATTTATTTGGATGACTTTCGACCTTTTTGGCCCTAGGTACTCTTGTGATGGTTATCTCTTGACAGATCTTATGACTCCATGTATTATACATTTTCCTTCATGCTATCTTATTAAGATCTTGTCTTATTTTGATGATGTCTTTGATTTTAAGTGCTAATTTATTGCTAAAATATTTTGGTTTCAATTATGCTTCTTATATATGTGTTCTTATAATGGTGTGTAGTCCCATATTAGTTACATGGTTTACTATATATTGGTTGCAAGTTGCATAATGAAATATTTATAGAAAAAAGCATGGGAATGTGTTAATCTTATAATCATTTAGACTCAAGAGAAAAAGAGGGGGAGCTCTTGTCAAAATGAATACATATATATGCAAAAAGGAGAGTTTGAGAATCATTTTAAATGTCAAATGGAGTTGCTAGAGAATGACAAATATAGGATACCATGATTAGAACTCCATGTTGATACAAAGTTGACTTTATTTGAGAGGTTTTGAGTTTGTACCAAAAGTCAAGCACGGTTGATGTTTTTCATGAACCAAAGTTTTCTAGGGTAGGGAATATCTTAACAATCGTGTTTGCAAAGTTTCACATTTTTCTAGATTTTCTAGAATTTTTTATTCGTTTCTGAATTTCGGATGAAATTCTAAAATCTACCGTATCAGTCGACTGCCTTGGGGGCAGTCGACTGGTAGTGTGGGCAGAATGAGTTTTTGTGATTTCTGAGGGTTTTTTTCAGGAATAGGGTTAAGTTCTATTTGGCACCAAGGGTAGGGGTGCTTGGGGCAATCTTTTGATGGTGTCAAAGGGGGAGAACTTGGGTGTTAAGTTAGGTTTGGGTTGAAACTTAACTTAGGTTTGTTTATAAAACTTTAGAGTTAAGTTGGGAGAACATAACTTGGGATTAGCAATAAGAATTGAAATTTGGGAGAAAGCATAAGTTAAGTGGGGGTTTGCCTCTTGTGTGTTATGCTTGAATTTCAATTGCTTTTGCTATTATTATTGCTATATGTTTGAAGGATCGATGTAGGCGTGCAGAGGGGGGTGAATGCACTTTCTTTGATCGTTTTGATCTCTACAAAGATGTTAGCGTCGTGGAAATAATATGCAAATGAAATAACAATGCTAACAAAGTTCTTTTACTTGGTATCCACCCAGATGGGTGACTAATCCAAGGATCCACGCTACGAGCACCACTTTTCACTATCGAAAAGTCTCCTTGAGGTGGAGAAACCTTTACAGCAAAAGCTTCCTCTTTACAGATGCAGAAATATGATGGAGGAAGCAAAGATCACTCTACAATTAGGCAGCACTTCGTTACTGTACGGAATTGTACGTGCACGTGTAACGAGGAGCTCCTTTTATAGGTGAAAAGGACAGATTCGCAGTCTGTCCAGCTCCGTACCAATCGACTGCCCCGAGGGCAGTCGACTGGCCCGACATTAAATGCCGTCCAACGGCTAGCCAACGGCTAGTTTCGGGGTATACCAGTCGACTGCCCCTTGGCCAGTCGACTGGTCCGATGCTGCGAACTTTCTGTGGGTTTTGGCAGTCGACTGCATCTAGGCCATTCGACTGCCCTGCCTCCCATCTCAGCTCCAGCCACTCCGAACCTTCTCCTTCGCGTGTGCCTTCAGGTCTGCTCCCTTGGATCGCCCCTTAAAGTCCTCTTCCTCTGGCTATCGTCCCTCGGATGCACACGCAAGCCTTCCCTTGGCTTGCCTCCATGCCACCCTTCACATGTGCCCTTTGAAGTCCACTTCCCGGCTTGCCCTTGGAGCTCTCCTCCCTCGGCTCTCGTCCCTCGGATAGGTCCACCAAGTGTGATTCTCCAAGTCCTGCAAACTCAATCACACAAATCAAATACAACATAACACTTTAACTTTAAACCTATTCGCCCACACATCAAAACCAAGATCTTCCAATCATTTAAGGGTCGATTGCCTCAACAATCTCTCCTTTTTTGATGTGTGACAATATGTTTAAGTTAGAGATAAAAAACAACAGAAGTAATAGCAAGAGATAGCAATTGAAAAACCATGAGACATAGTAAACCTAAGAGGCAACCTCCCCCTTAATCTATGTCTTCTCCTCATTTTCAATTCTAATCTAAATCTAAGTTAAGTTACCACTTAACAACAACAATATGTAAAAATATAAGACATATCAGAACCTAAGAGGTACCTCCCCCTTAATCCATGTCTTCTTCATTTCTATACATTCAATTTCTAAGTTAGAAATAAAACCCTAAACCTTCCATTCTAGGTTAAAATTCTAACTTAAACCACCTATTCTCCCCCTTTGACACCATCAAAATGATTGCCTCAAGCAACCAAACCCTATGGCATCAAATGCGAGAATTATTGATTTCTGAAATTTCTCACAGTTGCTGAAAAACAGGCATGCCAGTCGACTGCCCATAGGGCAGTCGACTGATACGCTATCAGTCTGATTTTTCAGGTTTTCTGTCGAATTTCAGAAACTCCTAGAAAATTCCAGAAAATTTCAAAAATTGTAAAATTTTGCATACATGTTTGAAATGTTATACTCTATCAGGGAAAAATATTAAACCATATAAAATTTCAAACATGCATGACTTTTGATAAAAATCCAAAAGTTTTGAAAAACACTACGGTTTGTATCAAACTTTGAAACCAAATTTGCAATCATATGACTTTGAAAGACATGACAAAGTATGTAAAACATAAAATGGTTTTCAAAGTTTAAAATGTCCAACTATGATCTTTGGCAAAGTGTCCATTGATTAAACACTTGTCTCCCCCATAGTTGGTCTAGTTTTGATATTTTGATACTTTTAATGGTTCAACAATGTGTCACAAGCACAAGTGAGCCAAATGTATCACCCTAATGGATCAAGCACCCTTTTTCAAAGCTAATGTCTCCAAGTTCATTCTATACTTCCACAAAACATATTCCAAGGCCTCTTCTTAAGGATGTAAACTCCGATTCGGGAAGAGACTTGGTAAAGATGTCGGCTAGGTTCGACTTTGATTCAACATAGTGTATTTCTATGTCTCCCCTTGCCACATGGTCTCTAATGAAGTGATGTTTTACTTCAATGTGTTTTGTCCTAGAATGATGAACCGGATTTTTAGTTAAGTTGATTGTGCATACATTATCACACAAGACTTTGACCTTGGTGTAATGTAGCTCATAGTCCTCTAAGGTGTGCATGATCCAAAGGAGTTGGGAAACACACCCACCCATTGCCACATATTCTGCTTCCGTTGTTGATAGGGCAACGCATGTTGTTTCCTACTACTCCAACTAACTAAAGAAGACCCAAGGAATTGACACCCTCCACGTGTACTCTTCCTATCTAACTTACAACCCGCATAGTCTGAGTCAGTGTATCCAATTAGATCAACACTAGGGGTTCTAGGATACCATAGTCCAACATTTAGGGTCCCTTTCACATACCTTAGGATCCTCTTGACTACAATCAAATGGGACTCTTTGGCACACGATTGATACCTTGCACACATACCTACCACAAAAAGTATGTCGGGTCTACTAGCGGTTAGGTATAGGAGGCTACCAATCATGCTCCTATATTATTTAGAGTCTACCATTTTCCCTTCAATGTCATTGTCCATTTTCACATTGGTTCCTATGGGTGTAGATGCTTCCTTAGCATGTTCTAAACCAAATTTCTTTAGCATTTCTTTTGCATATTTGGTTTGAAAGACATGTGTACCTTCATTAGTTTGCTTAACTTGAAGGCCTAAGAAAAAGGTTAACTCTCCTACAAGACTCATCTCAAATTCATCTTCCATACACTTGATGAATTCTTGTAGGAAGTCATTATTTGTTGACCCAAAAATGATATCGTCTACATAGACTTGGGCAATAAATATGTCCTTATCCTTAGTTTTTAGGAACAATGTCGGATCAATTGTTCCTCTCCTAAACCCCTTAGACACTAAAAATGAGGAAAGCCTCTCATACCAAGCCCGGGGAGCTTGTTTCAATCAATATAAGGATTTCCTTAATTTGAACACGTGTCTTGGATAGTTAGGGTCCTCAAACCCGGGGGGTTGTTCTACATATACCTCTTTCTTAATGAACCCATTCAGGAATGCCGACTTCACATCCATTTGGTGGAGTGTGAAACCCATGTGAGCGGCATAGGCTAGTAGAATTCTAATTGATTCCAACCTAGCTACAGCGGCATAGGTCTCATCATAATCTAATCCCTCAACTTGGTTAAACCACCTACCCACTAATCTAGCCTTTTTCCTAGTGATTTTACCTTGGTCATCTAATTTGTTCCTAAAGACCCATCTAGTGGTTACAATAGTACAATCATTGGGCCTAGGAACTAACACCCAAACTTCACTCCTCTCAAATTGATTTAGCTCTTCTTGCATGGCCAAAACCCAATCAGCATCTCCCAATGCTTCATCAATGGTCTTGGGTTCTAATTGGGAGATTAGAGCTATTTGACTAGTTTGATCCCTAAAGTAGGACCTAGTCCTTACTCCTTGAGTGACATCACCCACGATTTGGTCAATAGGATGATCATGGTGATGTCTCAAGGGTCTAGAGGTTGTAGGTTCATTTACTCCTTCTTCCTCATCCTCTAGGGTACTTCTTACTCCCCCTTGATCATTGCCCTCCAAATGTAGGTCTTGGATTCTTTGGGCAAGGGGTTGAGCTTCTTCTATACCCTTATCAATAGAAGCCTTTCTAGGGTAAGTACTAGTGGTTTCAACAAATTTGACATTTGACGACTCCTCAATCACTTTTGTCCTCTTGTTGTACACTCTATAACCCCTACTAGTCAATTAATACCCTAGTAAGATCCCTTCATCGGCTTTTGACTCAAATTTTCTTAGATCGTCTTTGGTGTTTAAGATGTAGACTTTACATCCAAAGACCCTAAAATAGTGGACTTGGGGTACCCTTCCATTCCAAAGTTCAAAGGGTGTTTTTCCTAAATGTAACGCCCGCTTTTTTTTTCCATAAGCGGCGTTACGTTAACATACTTAGGGCATGTAGACATCATAAGGCAGCGGAATAACTTTAACTTTACTCGTACATGCCCTACTACCATTCTTAACATAATAACATGGAAACTCGGCATATTGACTTCTTACTTAAACATCATATCATGTCATACTTAACATCACATCATAGAGTTCCATAAGTCATTATTCAAGCATTCAAGCTTATAAGTGACCAAAGTAAAGTTCTAGCATAACCGATAAACATATGATTTCCTGGGCCAAGTCACTACCACACACATGCGTTCTTGCCCTCCTGCTGCTTCCTCATTGTCCCCTTGAATGATCTGCGGTATAAGGAAATAAGACTATAAGCACACAGGCTTAGTAAGACTCTTTCCTACTCACAAAACCATTCGTCATTTCATAATGAGCACATGAAACATTAACATTCTTGGTGCTCTACTTAGAACATAACAACTTGAATCACTTATCATATACTTGACATGGCATGAACATACACATAAGTGAACATTCCTATCACGGCATGAGACATGGCATAAACGTAAACATAGTAAACATTCTAAGCATGGCATGCTACATGGCATAAACATAAACATAATAACATTCCTAGCATGGCATAATACATGGTATATACATAACATAATAAACATTCCTAGCATGTCATAATACATGGTATAAACATGTCTATAAGGTGTAAACCAACCTGTATGACATAAACATAGGCATACTTCCTATCATAGCATATGAGCATCCTCTTAACATAATCATGACATAGATCATTTACTCTCATGCATATTTCTTAACATGAAGCGTAAGCATAAAAATCTTATCAGCATAGCATAATGCATAACATGAATGAATGCATGAGTGGAATGCATATATATAAGGATGCTTAACTTTTAAAACATACTTTTAAATGTTTAAACATAATCATCATATCATTGGGGTCCCTGGCTTGTACCACATACATACATCATAGCGCGCATCCCTAGCAAGTACGAGGTAGCGAGCCCCGACCTACTAGGGTAAGGACAGCATAGTCGGTAGTCCCCAAACTGAGGCGTTCTTAAGGAGCCCATCCCTGTTGCACAGCTCCGGTAGTGCTAGAACCGTGGACAACATAGTCGGTAGTCCATAACCGGGGTGTTCTTAAGGTGCCCATCCCTTGGACCCATACTTCGGTCCGGTACAAGCCCATTCATAAAGTAAAATACTTTACATGTTTCATCATCCATAAGACATTCATAGCATAACCATGTTACATAAAGCATGACTTAACACATGCTTGTCCTTTCATCGTTCATACTTATTGCATAGCATCATGATGCCTGGAAGGCATGAGCATTATCTTCATTCATAAACATGGTATGCATCTTCTTTCATAAACATGGCATGCATCATTCTTATCATAACATAAACATAACATACTTATCATGGCATCGTTCTTATCATGAACATAAACATAACATACTTATCATGGCATCGTTCTTATCATGAACATAAACATAACATACTTATCATGGCATGGTTCTTATCATGAACATAAACATAACATACCTATCATGGCATCATTCTTATCGTAAACATAAACCTAACATACTTATCATGGCATCATTCATATCATGAACATACACAATAACATAGCATGGTTCTTAACATAACATGAGCATATAACATAGCATGGTTCTCTACATAACCTAAGCCTACATAGGTAGGACTTCCATAAACATGCTACCTACTATCCAAGTGCATGGCATAAAACATAAGACATTCATAATAAATCCTATTAAGCATGGCATCCAAATCATAACATACAACATAAAACATGGTGCTTAAGGTTAGGGTTATAGGTAACATGAGTTCTACCACATGTTTGGACCTATATATATATATATATACTTCATGATAAGCATAAACCATCATTCTTTGAACCTTAACTCCACCCCAAACCCTAGATACATGGCTTGGACGAAACCTATAGGGAGGAGTTCCATCAATTCCGTAAACATGTAAGATAGCATAAGGTAAAGGAACAACCATACATCATCTATGAGACCATAAGAAGCCATTGGGGCCCATGATTAGGGTTAACCCTAACCTTTAGCCCTCCTTCCTAGGGTTGGCTGAAACATGTAAGGCCATGGGGGCATGGAAAAATTCCATTAAAATCCCCAATCAATCATTAAACACCAACCATACCTTACCATAGGGCCATTGGGGCCCTTACTTGAAATAAGTCCTAACTTTTTACCCTATTAGCAATCTTGGCCGAAACTTATAGGGTCTCTAGGCCATGTGAAAATTCACATAAATCATCCTCCATCTCCCTTACATCATGATAATACATAAAACACATACTTGAAGTTTTAGACCCAACACTACCCATGGGTTCTTGAAGTTGGCCGAAACCCTAGGGGATCCTAGGGTACCCCAAAAATTCTCAAAAATTATATTTAATCTCTAAACATCATGAGAGTACATTAGACAACATTAGGAAGATTTTTAGCATCATCATGGACCCTAAAATCCTAGTGGCCGAAACCCATAGGACTAGGGTTCTTGGTTTTCTTTCTTTCAACATCAAATCCCAAAAACCAACCAATATATCATGCTAAAAACATAAGGAACTATTATACCATAGGTGAGGGAGTCTTACCTTGGTTGATCTTGATTTTTAAACCTTAAAAGAGAAGAAAATTGCAAATCCTTTGGACACTTGAACCCCCTTGCCCTTGTATCCTTGGAAAACCTTTAGATCTTGGTGATGAGACCTTCTTGTGGAGCTTTTCCAAGGGAGAACCTCTCCTTGAGGTTTCGGCTAGGATGAGGAAGGAGGAGGAAAGAAAGTGCAATTGATGGAAGGAAGAAGGTAACTCCCAAACCCCCCTCTTTATAACCCATTAAGGAGGTAAATGAAGAGTCTCTCCATGACCCTTCATCTTCTTCTAAGCCTTAACCAATATCCACTTCATTCCCTCATAACATTCCCTTGCAAGGTGAGTTAGTTAGAGCATGCATGGTTGTACAAGAGGTCCAAGGTTCAATCCTTGGTCTATGCACATTATTTTCCATTTTATTTTTATTTTATTTTTTTCTTAATATTCGAAAATCCCCTAAAAATTCCACCATAATTAAGTTAATATTTCCTATTAAAATCCCTTTATATTTATATTAATTTTTACCTAAAATTCTCCAATAATTATGGTACTAAAAAGCCCATATAAGGCCCATTAGTATTTAGTTTTCTCAATTTAAATGAGAAAATATGGATTTCGAGGCCACATTTTGTATTAATATTTCTAGGTCTCTCGGAAAATTATCTAGACATGCTCAATATTTCTAAGAAAATATTAAGAGAATTTTCTGGGTCGTTACACTAAAAACCTATGTATCAACACCCGGTTCTAGATATAGCAAGCGGTGTTAACCGCTTCAGCCCAAAAGTAGCTAGGAAGAGAGTATGCATTAAGCATAGTCCTAGCAGCTTCTTGTAGAGCTCAGTTTTTCCTCTCAACTACCCCATTTTGTTGAGGAGTCCTTGGGTATAAAAACTCATGCTTGTACCCATTTTCAACACAAAATTGTGTGAAACTAGCGTTTTGGAACTCCCCGCCATGGTCACTCCTAATTCGGTTTATTTTGATGTTCTTTTCGTTTTCTACCCTTTTACTAAATCCTATAAAGATATCTAGGGTATCATCCTTATGTTTCAAAAAATAGACCCAAGTAAACCTAGAAAAGTCATCTACTATTACTAGGCAATACTTACTCCCTACAAGTGATGGAGTACTATGGCAATCAAACAAGTCTATGTGCAAAAGTTCTAAAGGTAAGGAAGTGGTGATTAGAGTTTTACCTTTGTGTGATGCTTTGGATTGCTTACCCTCTTGGCATGCATCACACAACTTGGTCTTCTCATACTTGATCATTGGAAGCCCCTTCACCAATTCTTCCTTTGCCACTCTTGCAATGTTCCTCATGTTGACGTGTTCAAGTCTTCGGTGCCATAACCACCCTTCTTCTTCTTTAGCCATGAGACACTTAACAACATTGTTAGTAGCATAAGATAGATTAAGATAATATAAATTGTCTCTCTAAACCCTTCTAATATGATAGTGTTTGATTCACTTTGCCTTATTACACATTTCTTAGCATGAAATTCTACTCTAAACCCGGCATCACATAGTTGACTTACACTTAATAAATTAAACTTTATATCCTTAATTAAAAGTACTTTATGAATCGAAATAGTGGGAGATACCTTAATTGTGCCCCTACCAATGATCCTCAACTTTCCACTATTCCCAAAGGAGACGGTCCCTTCTCTTAGGTAGCTAATAGTGGTGAACTTGTTCACATCCCCGGTCATGTGTCTTGAGCATCCACTATCTACTATCCACAAAGTTGGGGCCTCCTTCACCTTTACCTAGATAACATGGAAAACATACTCTTTTGGTACCCATATCTTTGATCCATAAGCATCATTTAAAAATGTCTTAGGTACCCATGTCTTCTTTGTAATTCCCTTTGCCCTTAGTCTCCTAGATGCATCAATCCTATCGGTGAGTGAAACAAATGCTACTTCCTTAGTCTTAGGCCTATAACTCAATCCGGCCTTGTTATATACAGTCCTTTGACTGTTTATGATCATGTCTAGGTTACTAGATCCTACTTGGAATTTCCTTAGGGCCTTTGTGAGGTCATCTACTTGTTTCCTTAACTCCTTATTTTCATTTTCAATATGTGAAACATGTGAAGAGGTAGAGCTAACATGCAAATCTTTATGTTTAATAGCTTCTACTCTAAGCATGACAATTTCTTCCTTAAGATCCTTAATTTTACTTCTAGCCTTAGCTAAGTCCATGTTAGTGCTAGTAATTATTTTTACTAAAGTAGAGGAGGGTAAGTGGTATACCTCACTTACCGAAGCTTCTGACTCTGATGATGATGAGGTGGAGGAGCTCTCATCTTCACTGCTTGAGCTTCGTTCATCGTCTGATGAGTCTGATTCATCTAGTGCCATAAGAGTGAAGTGGGAGACTTGCTCTTCTTCTTCCTCTGATGATGAGGGATCGTCCCAAGTCGACTTGAGGTTCGTGGCACTCTTCTCCTTTCCCTTTGACTTCTTCTTGTCATTCTTCTTCTTCTCTTCCTTCTTGTCCTCCCTTTTCTTCAACTGGGGACACTCGTTCTTCATATGTCCCTCTTGATAACAGTTGTAGCAAATTATCTCCTTGGCCTTACCCTTACCTTTGGCCCCTTTCCTAGCATATGACTTGTTAGAAAAACTTTTAAATGCTTTACGAAATTTTCTTACCATAAAGGCCTCTTGGTCACTATCCATAGAGGCACTTAACTCCTCTGAGTCCGAGGATGATGAGTAGATCACCTTCTTCTTCTCCTTTCTCCTCTTCTTCTCCTTTTCTGCAACAAAAGCAATACCTTTCTCTTTTGTCAAAATGTTAGCTTGCTCGTGCAGTTCAAATTCACAAAATAGGTCGTCTAATTTAACTAAGGAGAAGTCCCTTGATACCTTGTAAGCATCAACCATGGATGCCCACAGGGTGGTTCTCGGGAATGCTTGTAGAACGTACCTAACGATGTCCCGGTTCTCTATTTTCTCTCCAATTACATGGAGCTCGTTGATTACTTCCTTTACCCTTCCATGCAGCTGGCTGACGGTCTCGTTGCTCTTCATGGAGAGGGATTGCAGTTGGGCCACCAACAAGTCCTTCTTGGCTCTTCTGGACTCGTTTGACCCCTCGTTCAGTTCTACCAACTTGACCCATAGTTCTTTGGTGCTCTTGAACGACCCCACCTTGTTCAGTTGCTCCTTCGAGAGCCCGCATTGCAGTGTGGTGGTGGCCTAGGCATTTGATTACGCCCTCTTCATCACCTCCTTAGACCATGTTCTCATAGGTGTTGGGTCTCCTCTTTCATCGACGGGCGCTTCGAAGCCATCTGCAACACTTATCCAAGTTTCTATGTCATTCATAAGATAGTACTGCATCCTACCTTTCCAGTACGCGAAGTCGTTGCCGTCAAAGAATGGTGGTCGTGCGGTGGAGTATCCCTCTTGAAACACCATTACAATTGCTCCGGTTGACTGTTAGATCTTCCGAAACGCACCTGCTCTGATACCAACTGAAGGATCGATGTAGGCATGCAGAGGGGGGGGGGGTGAATGCACTTTCTTTGATCGTTTTGATCTCTACAAAGATGTTAGCGCAGCGGAAATAATATGCAAATGAAATAACAATACTAACAAAGTTCTTTTACTTGGTATCCACCCAGATGGGTGACTAATCCAAGGATCCACGCTACGAGCACCACTTTTCACTATTGAAAAGTCTCCTTGAGGTGGAGAAACCATTACAGCAAAAGCTTCCTCTTTACAGATGCAGAAATATGATGGAGGAAGCAAAGATCACTCTACAATTGGGCAACACTTCGTTATTGTACAGAACTGTACGTGCACGTGTAACGAGGAACTCCTTTTATAGTTGAAAGGACAGATTCGCAGTCTGTCCAGCCCCGTACCAGTCGACTGCTCAGAGGGCAGTCGACTGGCCCGGCATTAAATGCCGTCCAACGGCTAGTTTCGGGGTATACCAGTCGACTGCCCCTTGGCCAGTCGACTGGTCTGATGCTGCGAACTTTCTGTGGGTTTTGGCAGTCGACTGCATCTGGGCTAGTCGACTGCCCTGCCTCCCAGCTCTGCTCCAATCACTCCGAACCTTCTCCTTCGCGTGTGCCTTCAGGTCTGCTCCCTTGGCTCGCCCCTTGAAGTCCTCTTCCTCTGGCTATCGTCCCTCGGATGCACACGCAAGCCTTCCCTTGGCTTGCCTCCATGCGACCCTTCACGTGTGCCCTTTGAAGTCCACTTCCCGGCTTGCCCTTGGAGCTCTCCTCCCTCGGCTCTCGTCCCTCGGATAGGTCCACCAAGTGTGATTCTCCAAGTCCTGCAAACTCAATCACACAAATCAAATACAACATAACACTCTAACTTTAAACCTATTCGCCCACACATCAAAACCATGATCTTCCAATCATTTAAGGGCCGATTGCCTCAACAATGTTTACCTAACTTAACATATTGCCACACATCAAAAAGGGGGAGATTGTTGGGGCAATCGGCCCTGAGATGATCTGGAGGATCATGATATTTTGATGTGTGGGCAATATGGTTAAGTTAGGATTAGTGTTGTTCTCATATGTGTACATGAGTGTGCAGGTGTACAGGTACACATGGACTTGGTTGATATCTTCAGGTGAAGGATGGCATGGAGGCAAGCTGGAGGTTTGCGTGCGCATCCGAGGGACCGTTGGATGGCAGAGATGATGAGCCGAGGTATGCGAACTTCGAGACGTACGTGAAGGGTGGCATGGAGGCAAGCTGGAGGCTTACGTGCGCATCCGAGGGACGAGGGCCAAAGATGAAGAGGGCATGAAGGCAACAGTCAAGACTGCTAGAGAAGAGTCAACTGAGTTGTGAGGGTCTGAGTATGTGTGTTTGTACTCAGGAGTTAAGCCGGGAGGGTTTGAGTGCGGAGAGACTTGTACTCGGGAGTAAACCCCTAGGCTTAAGTGTGTCCCAGTCGACTGGCCCAGGGGCAGTTGACTGTTATAGGCTGAAACAGGTTGGCAGATTTGAACGTTATGCTATAACGGTCGAATCTGAGTGGGACCAGTCGACTGCCCCAGGGGCAGTCGACTGGTAGCGGATGTTTCAGATTCGAGCCCTATTTAAAGGGACTCGTTTCCTACTATCTTGCTTGACGAAACTCACTTGGGTAAAGTGAGTTAGTAGTCTATTGTGATCAGAAAGCGTCCGAAGTGTTGTGGCGAGGTTTCTCCACCCACAAGGAGCGACAGATCTAGCCGGAGGTTTTCCGGGGGTTGATCCACCGAAGGATTCTTGGATTAGTCACCCGACCGGGGTGGATACCAAGTAAATCAGGTTGTTAGCATTGTTTATTTCTTATTTACTTTGCATATTATTGTTTCCGCTACGCTAATGACTTTGTAGAGATCAAAACGACGAAAAAGTGATATTCACCCCCCCTTTAGCACGCCAAAGACAATCCATCAGATAGGTGTTCATACCATGCCCTAGGTGCTTATTTTAGTTCATATAGTGCCTTATTGAGTTTGTAAACGTGGTCAGGTTTTTCTAAGTCCTCAAAACCTGAGGGTTGTCCTACATAGACTTCTTCTCTAATAAACCCATTCAGAAAGGCTGACTTTACATCTATTTGGTAGAGTTTAAATCCTTTATGGGCTGCAAAGGCTAGCAATATTCTAATAGACACAAGTCTGGCTACTGGGGCATAGGTTTCGTCATAGTCTAACCCTTCGACTTGATTGAACCCTTTAGCTACTAAGCGGGCTTTATTTTTAACTATTTCCCCTTGGTTATTTAGCTTATTCCTAAATATCCACTTAGTGTCAATAATGGATTTGCCCTCAGGTTTATGTACTAGTTTCCAGACTTGGTTCCTTTCAAATTGGGCTAATTCCTCTTACATTGCTATGATCCAATCAGAATCAGGTAAGACTTCCTCTATAGTCTTATGTTTAATCTTTGAAATCAGTGCGATCTGACTAAGATTTCTATAGGAAGACCTAGTTCTGACTCCTAAGGTTGGATCACCCACAATTTGATCAGTTGGGTGACTTTTGAAATTAATCTTAGATTAGTGTGACCTAATCTCTTATGCCAGAGGTTTGATTCTTCTAACAGAGTTAAGAAGCATTTAAGTACTAAGGGTAGGTTTATAGTGTAAACGTTATTTTTCCTAGTGCCCTTAAGCATGACTTCTGAGTCTTGCAAATTTTTAATCAGGCAGTCAGAGTTGGTGAAGGTAACTACATAACCAGTATCACATAATTGACTTATACTAAGCAAATTAAATTTAAAGTTCTCAACCAAGAGTACCTTTTTAATTACAAAATCAGATTTGAGTTCAATGTTACCTGACCCAATGACTTTGAGTGTAACATTGTTGCCAAATGCTACTGAGCCTAGGTTCTTAACCTTGAGTTTGGTAAATTTCAATTTGTCCCTAGTCATGTGTCTGGAGCTCTTGCTATCCAACATCCATTGGTCCAAATCTTTATGTTCCTACACATAAAGAGTTTTGTTGATTTGGATCCAATTAGAATTAAGGATAGCTTAAATTGATTTTCACAACCTAGTCTGTCTCACTCAATCCAGAGTTATCAATCATGTTAACTTTATGGGTTTTGTGAGACAGGTTTTAATAGAAGTAAAGATTTTATTTTGAAAAAACATGATTAATTTTGAAAAGTTGAATTTATTTAAAAAACAATTAATTCTGCTTTAAGTTTGAAAAAAAAGTTGAATCTAAGATTAATTGAAATCTGTGTTAGATTCAAATATGACAATAGTAAAGTGAATTTGGTTTTCAATAATCGGCTTCCAGGTCTTGACGAGGCACTAGGCCTTCTTTGGCCATAGCCTTATTGGATCATCAACCCTTTCCTTGACAAAGCCTTTTATTGAAAATCCATCTTCAAGTTACTCCTTGAAAGATTTTGGTCTAACTAGTTTGGGTCTTGCATCGGTAGCTTCGGCTAGTTCTGCCAAAATGGCTTCCCTAACCTACTATCATCTCACCTCCACCTAATGCTATGTTGTTTAAATTTCAGTTAATCATTTTAGTCCTTAATCTAACCAGTCCTAGGTCTAAGCATGATAATTTGCAGAAAGTAAATAAACAATCAAGCATGTAATTTTAAAATAGGAAAAGAATTTATCTAACTATAAAATTTATTTTTAAGTTGTCTCCCCCTGGACTAAAGCCTGTTGGATCGAGAAACATGATAGAGGGGGGGTGAATATCGTGAAAAACTTTCAGATTAAGAAAAGAGAAAGTACGCAGCGGAATTTAAATAAAACACACACATGGAACTCAAGTAGTTTTACTTGGTTCGGCGTCGCGGTCGACTCCTACTCCAAGGCCCACGGTCCTTGACCGTTTACTGCGGGCAATTCTATAATAGCGCAAAAGTTTACAGAAATTGTTACAATATTAGTGCAGTAAGTAAACAAGTATACTCTTCGTTACCGAGGCCCGGTGTGGATCGTTCTTCAGGGTAGAGGGTCGTCGTCGGCGCTAGAATGTCGAGAACGGAGTTTGCCGGAGCAGAGCGCTCGAACGAAGAGCTTGGAAGAGTTGGAAAAAGTGATGATGAAGCCTTAGGGGTCGAGCCCTTTTATAGTGCTCCTGGGGGCGCCTGGGACGTCGAGGGCGCCTGACACGTGCCTTCGGATCCGAAAACCTTTATCCGAAGCTTGGTCAGCGCTTATCCCCTACGAATTGGCTCTGGAGCTGACGGGGGCGCCCTGGACGTTGGGGGCACCCTCCTTGACTTGGTCCACTGGCTTCATATTACTTTGCTTTGATTGCTTTGACCTTGGGTGCCCGGGGCCTCCGGGGCGCCCTGCCTAAGCCTGTTTCGAAGCACTTCTTGATTCCTTTGTTTTGTCTTTCACCTTGGGCGCCCGGGACCTCCCGGGCGCCTGGCCCAGCTTCCTGCCCTTCTCCTTTGGGGCATTCTGAGCTGCAGAAACACATTCCCTTGGTCCCTGCATTCAAGGTTAGTTCCAAAACAAAAACAAGGAAAGAATATTAGTTAGTTTTTACAGTCATAGCTGTCTTGGTTCTGACTTCGGGTCTCCCAAATGGAACCCTTGGTCGAATCGACGCCTACTATTCCCTCGACGGGGAACGCGTCCTCACCTACTCCTCTCAGGAGAGTTTACCTTTTGCCAACCGGCTCCTCCGATTGGACTTTTGCCCAGCAGTCCTTCGCCAGGTGCCTAGCAGCCCTTCGCCAGGTCTTTGGTACCAAGCAGTCCTTCGCCAGGTGCCTAGCAGCCCTTCGCCAGGTCTTAGATTCCCAGCAGCCCTTCGCCAGGTGCCTAGCAGCCCTTCGCCAGGTCTTAGGGTTTCGATGCCTAGTAGCCCTTCGCTAGGTGCCCAGCAGTCCTTCGCCAGGTCTTCTTTCTGCACACTCAGTGAACATATTAGAACAAAATAACATCTTAACTCTTGAACCCTTTGCCATTATCAAAACCCAAGTTTGACTTAGGTGCTGCCTGCACCAGCAATGTCCCCCTTTTTGATTTATGACAACCCGGTTCAAAAGTTAAGTTTAAGCAAAAAGAAGGTAAAGTGTCAAATTAATTTTCTCCCCCTGGAAGGAATCTCCCCCTAGGTTTTTCAAAGGTTCGTGGGGTTTGAAAAAAATTTCTAAGTCTAAAAGGAAATGGTTTTTCAATACTTAGAACATTTTCAAAAAAGGTTTAAGTTAGAAAAACATATTCCTAAAAATAGATTTGGTTTGGGCACTTGGAAAATTTACACTTAGAGAATTTATCTGAAGTTTTAATACTTTGAAAAAAAATTTCTACCATATTTTTGAATTTGAAAAGTTTTCCAACCTCTTTAGCACTTTAGAAAGTTTTTAAGAAAATTTTGAAATTAATACTTAGAATCTTTTCTATTAGAGAAATTTAAACTAAGTACTTAGAGGAATTTTGAAAATAGTTTAAGTCAAGTACTTAGAAGATTTTGAAAATAATTTAAGTCAAGGAAAAGGCAATTGACTTAAGGAAATCTACTTTTTGAAAAAGGAGATAAAGTTTTGAATTTTGAAAAAAAATTTGAAACCTTCTCTTCTCTCCTTTCCAATCTCTCCCCCTTTGCCATATATCAAAAATAATAATATAGCAAAAGAAACATGCTTAGCAATAGAAGTAAGGTGTTGTACTGAACCAATTCAAGGTATAAAATGGACCAAATCAATTTGAATTTTCTCTTTCGAGTCTTGTCTAAACCAATTAGCTACTTACTAACTGTTATAAACAGTAGCTTTCGCTAGAGTTAGTCAACTTAAGTGTTCTGATCAAGTTAGATTTTCTATGCTTAACACTTAACTTGATTACTATTGATTGGTATTTAGTGTCCCAATTACTACAGATGCACAGACTTAAGCATCTTGAATCAAGGCAAAGACCTAAGCATCTCAACCCATTCTAAGTGATCAATCAAAAGTACCCTAAGGTGCTTGTGAGATGCTGACTTCTAGATCTATAGGTGCATGCAGTTCTAGGGTTATGGCCTAGGCTAAGTCCATTTTGCGAAAAAAATCCCTAGTTTTGAAAGGGATAATTTTTTCTTAAGAAAAACTAAGTCGAAAAATTATTTTAAAAAATTACACAAAGAAAATGATTTTTCAAATTAAGTAGGAGCTGATAAATAATAAAACAGTTTTAGAAAAATAATTAGAGCATTCCTATTCTACCAAGCATAACCCTAACTTAGTAACTGATAAAGATCAGATAATCAAGAAAGCAACTAGCAACTAGATAAGTCAACTGGTCAAAACGAGGACCAGCATAGTCAAACCATAATCAAATACATGTCAACCCTACTGAGTAGGGGTAGTCAACTAGTCAACAGTACAATAGAAAATATCAATCTGAACTAGGAGGAAGGACCGGGATGATCAGATAAGCTGGGTTGCCAGGATCGGAATAACAACATCATTTCATTATACCGTGCATCGTTAGTCTCTCGATCGGCTCTGAGGGCATTCATATACTCAGTGTAACGAGCCTGATTTGCTTCCATATACTCAGTGTAACGGGCCTGATTTGCTTCCATATACTCTGCATGATTGACTTCTACTTCCTCCCTGAGACTGTGGACCTCTGTCTGAAGTAGAGCTAGCCTCTCGTCAGTTGTCGGAGGTGGGGGCTCATCCATCTGCTCTCGAATCTCGGCTGCCAGATCTGCGACATCGACCTCTATCTCCTCATCAGAATCGATCTGGGGTCCGGCTCGCTGACGTCTCCATGATAAAACCTCGGTACCCAAGACCTCTATGCCCGCTAGGGAAAAGTTCCTAAAACCTATTTCATCAAATTCGGTCATTGTGGTCATCTCTCCATCGGTGATGTCACGACCGTGATGATGAAGAAGAGAGGTAATGATGTGGCAATAAGGGGTGTGTACCCGACCCTGAGTGGTAACACTGGATGCATGTAGAATGGTGTGAAACATATGAAGTCCAATGTTAATATCTAGGTGATGGATCAATGCGTACAGTAAGAAGGTGTGGAATGGTCGCATGGTCGCGACGTCCCTAGTGGACAAGGGTAGAATGCAACGGACTAGGACTCTATAAAGAGCGTAGTCTTGGACCTGAAAATCTACAGACTGAAATCATCTAGCCAAAGGGATTCGGGCATCTCTATAAAAATAGGAATATAGGGTGTCCAGGTCAATATGAGAGTAGGGAGCAACAAAGGGAGGATCTCTAGGAGGATAACAACAGAAAGTGGACTGAGAAAGTCATAGTCCAAGAAATCTGTTAAGCAGCGAGGGTGTTATTGTCAAGGACATCCCTTGTACTGTGGTGACAAAGATAAGGTCATTTTTTCTGACTATATTGTTGTAGAATTCTGTACATAGAGATGTGTTCATGGGATGAGTGCAGAAGACAAGGTTATCAAGTTGATAGAAGTTTATGACATTCATAGCTAATGGACAGATTGAGTAAAAAATTGTCTATTTAGGAAACATATTTTGATAGGTTTATACGTCGTCCTAGCGAATTTATTGCATAGTTCCAAGGTCAGAAACCTAGGGTCGGGGCTAGGTTCGGTCCTAGAGTTTGGTTGATTTGCACGACATTTTCTACAATAATAAGAAACATGTGTTTAAGGGTAGAAATAGTAAGAAAATTAATTCTAAGTGCAAAAGAAATGATGCCGAGTCACCATCCGGGGAGGCATGGTCGAGGTGGAGTGGTTGAGGGCACGAGAGGGTCGTTCGGTCGCCTTGGAAGGAGAAGAGTTAGAGAGGAGAAGTGTTTTTGGTGTGGCAAAAGAAGGGAGTTTCGGGTGGTTTATATAGAAGGAGGTCGGTCAGGCGCCCAGGTGGGATCGGGCGCCCGGGTGGGATCGGGCGCCCGGTTAGAAGGCAGCTGCCTTTGGCAGCTTTTCTGCCCTAACCTGGTCTTGGATGGGGGTGCCCATGATGGCCTGGGCGCCCGGAGTCAGGTGAAAACTGCCAAATGCAGCTTTTTCCGCTTTGACCCTGTCCTTGGGGGCACCCCTGAGGACCCGGGCGCCTAGCTTAGATAGGAATATACAGCTTTTGTGTCTTGATCGAAGAGAAAGGGAGGGGGCGCCCGAGGGGTCACGGGCACCCGATTTGTCTGTTGTTTGACCATTGATAGGTTTGACTGTTTGACCAGGTTTGACTGTGTTGACCCGGTTTGGCTGTAATGACCAACAATCAAGACAATTCAACTCTAATTTCAACAATATTATCAAAATCAGATTTTGTATTAACCTAATTCCTAACTATCTCACCCGGTATCTAGTTATCAATCACGTTATCCTTATGGGTTTTTGTGAGTCAGGTTTTAGTAGAAAGATTTATTTTGAAAAGACCATGATTAACTTTGAAAAGTTAAATTAATTCTAAACACAATTTAAATTTATTTTGAAAAAGGAATATTTGAATCTAAGATTAACTGAAAATTTGTGTTAGATTTGAATTTGACAAAGAGTAAATTGAATTTGAATTTCAAAAATTGGCTTCCAGGTCTTGGCGAGGCACAAGGCCTTCTTTGGCCGTAGCCTTATTGGATGATCAACCCTTTCCTTGACAAAGCCTTTTAGTGAAATTTCATTTTTAAAATTACTTTTTGATAAATTCCGGTCTAACTAATTTGGGTCTTGGATCGGTAGCTTCGGCTAGTTCCGCCAAAATGGCTTCCCTAACGTACTATCATTTCACCTCCACCCAATACTATGTTCTTCAAATTTCAGTTAATTGGTTTAGTCCTTAATCTAACCAGTCCTAAGTCTAAGCATGGTATATTGTAGAAAGTAAATAGACAAGCAATCATACAATTTAAAACAAGAAAAGACATTCATTTAACTATAAAAATGGTTTTTAAGTTGGCTCCCCCTGGACTAAAGCCACGGTAATTATTAGGCAAGATATGAATCTTGTCCTTGGGGATCCAATACTGATTTAGTCCAGCTTAGTTGTTCAGGCATAGTTTGGGTACCCATGCCTGAACTTTGGGTCTAGACTGATTCAGTACAGCATAGTAAGACCTTTGTCTAGCCTTGGTTCGATAACCTAACCCGGATCGATTTAGAACTTGACTTCTGTTTTCCAAGGATCATGTCAAGACCCTTGGAACCCGAAGTGAATCGTTCCAAAGCTACTCTAAGGTCCTTGACTTGAGTTTTCAAGGAGGAGTTCTCTTTCTCAAGTTTTTCAACTTGAGTAGAGGTTCCTTCTTGAACCTTTTCAGTTAAGGATCTAGAGTCAGCTCCCTCTTTCAGGAGTTTTACTTCCTGTCGGAGGGACTCGACTCGGATTTTGGCTTTCGCCAAGTCGCGAGATAGATAGGCAATTAATTCTGATAATTGAACTCTAGAAAACCCACTTACAGTGATTTTGCCGTCTTCTGAAAATGTGAGCTTTCCGTCGTCCGGCTCCGATTCTGATTCGGTCTCGATTTCTTCCGAAGCAGTCAGGGCGAGCAGGTTCGACTGTGGGGCCTCTTCTTCTTCTTCAGAGGAAGACTCGTCCCACGTTGCTTGAAGGGCTTTCTTCCTTCTTGTCTTCTTCGTCTCCTTCAGATTGGGGCATTCCGTCTTGTAGTGACCCTTCTTTTTGCACTCGTAGCAGGTCACATTTGGTTTGGTCTTTTCATTTGAAGGTTCAGCTGGCTCTTCCTTTCTTCGGCTGGCTTTCCTTCTGTTGGTCTGGTTTTTCAGCTCCTTGTAGTAGTCCCGAGCTAGCCGAACCAGTTTGGGTCGATTTCCTTCGCTGTCTTCTGAGTCTGAGTCTGAGTCAGACTCGGGTGCAGGTTGAGGCTTCTTCTTGGTCATCTTTCCAGTTTTACCTGCAACAAAAGCAATGCCTTTCTCGGCCAGGGTGCAGTTAGTCTGCTCATGTAATTCAAGTTCAGAAAACAACTCATCTAATTTGATTTTAGAGAGATCCCTTGAAACTTTGTATGCATCTACCATAGATGCCCACAAAGTGTTTCTCGGGAAAGCGTTAAGGGTGTACCTGATCAGGTCACGGTTTTCTACCTTGTGACCGATTGAATGTAGACCGTTCATCAGCTCCTGGATTCTGGCGTGGAGCTGGGCTGCAGATTCGCTGTCGTTCATCTTGATTGTGTATAGCTTGTTTAGCAGTAGGTCCCTCTTGCTGATTCGGGTGTCGGAGGTTCCTTCGTGCAACTCAATTAACTTACCCCAGAGTTCCTTTGCACTGTTGAATGGTCCCACCCGGTTCAGTTCTTCTTTGGTTAGGCCACATTGGAGTGTTTGAGTCGCTTTAGCATCGGCCTCGATCTTCCTTNCTTTAGCATCGGCCTCGATCTCCTTTTCAGTGAGGCGTCCCATTCGGTGTAAGGTTGTGGCACTCCTTCAGCATTTCTTGGGATTTCCAGACCAGATTGGATTATTATCTACATGTCCACCTGAGTTTTCAGGTGGACTTCCATCCGACTCTTCCAGTAGGAGAAATCCTACCCACTGAAGAGTGGTGGTTTGGCTGTACTGAACCCTTCTTGCATGGCCATTTAGAATTTTCTGAAATAAAATTAACAAAAAAAATTGTCCCAAGACTTGGTCTTAGATTAGCAGTGCGGGAAGAAGATATAAAAAAAATTATCGAGTGGTGTTGCACCAACCTCGATTAACGATAAAAATTCGATCGAAAAAGAAATTAAAAATTTCGAAGAAAAATTCGAAGAACTCCCAAATTGGTGGTTGCACCAAATTTGAGCTTCCCCGCTCTGATATCACTTGTTGGATCGAGAAACACGATAGAGGGGGGGGGGTGAATATCGTGAAAAACTTTCAGATTAATAGAAGAGAATACGCAGCGGAATTGAAACAAACAAGCACGGAACACAAGTGGTTTTACTTGGTTCGGAGTCGCGGTCGACTCCTACTCCAAGGCCCACGGTCCTTGACCGTTTACTGCGGGCAATTCTATATTCGCGCAAAATGTTTACAAAGTATGATACAGAAATATTGCAGTAAATAAATGATTACACTCTTCGTTACCGACGCCCGGTGTAGATTGTACTTCGGAGCAGAGGGTCGTCGTCGGCGCTAGAATGTCGAGAACGGAGTTTACCGGAGTAGAGCGCTTGAACGAAGAGCTTGGAGGCGTTGGAAAAAGTGTTGTTGAAGCCTTAGGGGTCGAACCCCTTTTATAGTGCTCCCGGGGGCGCCTGGGACGTCGGGGGCGCCTGACACGTGCGTTCGGATCCGAAAACCTTTATCCGAAGCTTGGTCAGCGCTTATCCCCTACGAATCGGCTCTGGAGCTGACGGGGGAGCCCGGGACGTTGGGGGTGCCCTGGTTGACTTGGTTCGCTGGCTTCGTGGCTGATTTTGCTTCAATCACAGAATTGCATTGACCCAGGGTGCCCGGGACATCCAGGGCGCCCGGGACCTTTAGGGCGCCTGGCCCAGTATGCTTTTGAAGCGATTCTTGCTGACTGCTTATTTGGCTTTGACCTTGGGCGCCCGAGACCTCCCAGGCGCCTAGCCCAACTGCATGCCCCTCTCCTTTGGGGCGTTCTGAGCTGCAGAAACACACTCCTTCGGTCCCTGCATTCAAGGTTAGTACCAACATAAACAAGGCAAGAATATTAGTTAGTTTTTACAGCCGTAGCTGTCTTGGTTCTGACTTCGGGTCTCCCAAATGGAACCCTAGGTTGAACTGATGCCTACTGTTCTCTCGACGGGGAACGCGTCCTCACCTACTCCTCTCAGGAGAGTTTACCTTTTGCCAACCGGCTCCTTCGGTTGGACTTTTGCCCAGCAGTCCTTCGCCAGGTGCCTAGCAGCCCTTCGCCAGGTCTTCGGTACCAAGCAGTCCTTCGTCAGGTGCCTAGTAGCCCTTCGCCAGATCTTAGATTCCCAGCAGCCCTTCGCCAGGTCTTGTACTCCTAGCAGCCCTTCGCCAGGTGCCTAGCAGCCCTTCGCCAGGTCTTAGGGTTTCGATGCCTAACAGCCCTTCGCTAGGTGCCCAGCAGTCCTTCGCCAGGTCTTCTTTCGGCACACTCAGTGAACATATTAGAACAAAATAACATCTTAACTCTTGAACCCTTTGCCATTATCAAAACCCGGGTTTGACTTAGGTGCTGCCTGCACCAACACAGTTGACTGCTCTGGAGACCAGTCGGTTGCTCTGGAGACCAGTCGACTGCTTCCGGCTGTTCGACCTCACATAAAGATGATTCGATTGGTGTTCATACCAGTCGATTGCTACAGTGCGCTCTCAGTAGTACCAGTCGACTTGTTCCCATACCAGTCGACTGCCCTACTTACATATGCACTCAAACTCACTCTGAAGTCTATCCTTCACGTATGCCTTAAGGTTCACTTCCTCGGCTTGCCCCTTGAAGTTCTCTTCATTCAGCTCTCGTCCCTCGGAAGAGCACACAAGCCCATGACTTGCCTCCATGCCATCCTTCGCGTATGCCTTTGAAGTCTACTTCCTCGGCTCGCCCTTGAAGTCCTCTTCCTTGACTCTCGTCCCTCGGATGCTACACTTCGTTACTCATGTATGATTCACTAAGTCCTGTACGACTCAAGCACACATATCAAATCAACATGAAAACCTAACTTAATCATATTAACACACACATCAAAACCCATGATCTACCCGATCAACCTTGGGTCGATTGTACCAACAATCTTCCCCGTTTTGATGTGTGGCAATATGTTTAAGTTAGGTACAAACATAACAATTGGAAATTGAAAGCATAGTATATTTAAGACACATAAACATGCATCCTCCCCCTTAACCTATGCCTTAACACATGATTTTCAATTTTAGCACAACCATAAAGAATTAAGTTAAATTCTAACTTAAACCTTTTACTTCTCCCCCTTTGACACCATCAAAAAGATTGCACCAAACAATATTTCCCTTGGTATCAATTTGGTACAAGTTCTAGTTTCTGAAAATGTCCAGAAATCAGAAAATATTAGTGTCAGTCGACTGAGTCAGTTACTAGTCAACTAATTGCTTCGAATTACCAACTTACAGAATGTTCAGTCGACTGCCCCTTGGGCCAGTCGACTGATACATATCAGACTGAAAATTTCAACCTTTGAGCTGAAATTCAAAAATGCATAAAAACTTTCATAAGATCCGAAAAATTATGAAATTGCAAACATATTTCTTATGATGTTTTCTAACAGAGAAAAATACATTTCTATGAAAAACCCAAATATATTAGACTTTTTGACCAAAACTCAAATTCTTTGAAAACATTCAATTTTGTATCAAAACCAAGTCCTAGTTTTGAACTTATGTGTTTTGTAAACCTATGTCATAGCAAATAAAACACAGAAATATTTTCAAATCATTTGAAATGTCCAACTATGATCTATGGGCAATATATCCATTAATTAAACATTTGCTTTCCCTATAGTTGGTCTATTATCACTAATGTGATATATCCAATAACTCATCAAAATGCCACAAGCATAAGTGAGTTATTTGTATCATCCTAACATCTCATATGCATAAATGCAATCATAAGGCAATATGAAATGTATTAAAGGTAAACCCTATTTAGCCCATTTTATCATGAATTTCTATTTGGGCTAAGTACTCCCCTTTAAGATCTCAAGTCAACCATATTTAAAAAAAAAATTAAAATTTTAATACCATGGTTGACTAAGCCCAAATCCTCTAACCCTTGAGGATTGATTTTGGCACCCAATAGAAGTGTTTCCTAATTGGGCTGACTAAGTACTCCTTAGGAATTCATTTCTTACTCAGGGTCTTTGTCTTTGCTTGTATTTTAGCAAGTAAATAGTGATAGATTTTTCCATTGCTGGATTTTCCAAACCCTAACCCCTCTTTCTTGAAACTTGCCCTTTAGCTCTCAATGATCATATCTAGGGGTTTTGAGCCAATTCTAAATTTTCTAAGGGCTTTGGTAAGACTATCTACATTTTCTCTTAATTCCTTATTTTCTTCTTCTAAAGATGAATCATTTGAACTAAAAGAAGAACCATGCATATTGTCCTTAATTGTCATAGATTCTAATTTTTTTCCTTTAACATGCAAATTTCATTTTTCAAGCACTTAATTTTCTTTCTAGCATTAAACAAATCATCATTAGTGCTAGAAATAATTTTTGCAAGAGTAGTAGTGGGTAGTTTGTATACCTCACTTACCGAGACGTTCAAATCTGAAGATTGACCTCCTCTTCACTTGAGCTCCCTTCTTCATCTTCACTTGAGCTCTTCTCATCTTCGGATGATGTGGATGCTATGTCTTCAATTCCCATTAGAGTAAAATGGGATATGTGGTGTTCTTCTTCTTCCGATGATAAAGGATCATCCCATATTGCCTTTAAGTTATTAACCTTCTTGCCTTTTTCTTTTGTTTTCTTCTTTTCTTCCTTCTTCTTCAAAAGTGGACAATCATGTTAGTAATATGAGAGAAGTGTCCTAAGGCAATCGCCTTATGATTGCAATCATTTACTTTAATAAATGAATATTCACTATTTGAGTATACATGTTCGTATATTTGATTGAGATCTTAAACTCATTTACTGAATGTCCGCAATACAATTCACAGCATGAGAGAATTTGTGATGAATTCACAACTAGTGATTATCTCTACATGTGCAATTGTGAAGTATTGAAATTGTCCCTAGTCGATGAATTGATAAATACGGACACTATCAATTCTGTTGAGACTAGCATGGGTTATTCTCTAATCAGCTGATTCTCACTGGCTGGTGACATTGGGATGTCCGGAGATAAACATGAATGCTAGTTAAGGGAACTAGTTCATTGGAGTGACTAGCTGTAAAACTTCATATGGTAGTCTATATATAGATATGTCAGTGAAGTTCTTACTGCAGCTTAAGTGCGATGTTCCTTTGACTTGCGGTGTTCAAGTCATCTTGGTCATGGAGACTTATACTTTGACATCTTAAGCAAGCATCTCCATGGAGGTGTGGACCCAGGATGGTTGGGTATAAGCCGAAGTGCCCGAAGATGTTTGAACAGCCTACAAAGGATTCACCACTCCTTGCGAGGAGATGTATACCCAAGGCCTATCGTCGGATTCTTACTCGAAGCCTCTGGCCAGAGCATCACATGATCTGAGTATAAATATCTCAGATACATGAGAGTAATTAGAATCCGTTGGACGAGAAAGACATTACTTGGGCTAGGTGTGACGTAGTCAACCTAGTGGGGACTGACACACATAGACCGTGTCCTGAACCAAGTGGGTATAAGATGGTGAAGGGAATGAAGCACGATTCATTAAAGCTGCTGAAGGGTTTCAGAATAGTTTCTGAGGTCAACCGTTGATCTTTCGATTAATTGGGGATCATGATGTACTACTAGGTGTTACTCATGATCGTTCTATAATTAGTTAATTATAGACGGCCAACATAAATCGAAAGCCTATTTAGTCACACACACTACGAGTAATCCGAGGGATTTAAAACGAGTTGAAAATTGGATTTTCCGATCAAGAGAGATAAGTCAAATCTGAATTTATCAGAGACGCATCGGAAGCTTAAAATGGCTAAGTCTTTTGAAGGCTTATTGGACGAATTAAATGAGTTTAATTCGTAAGGTGACGGCTTGGATTTGGCCGGCCAAAGAGGGTCCCCACCCTCTTTGGTTTGGCCGGCCACAATAAAAAAGGGAAACCAAATTGTTTAGTTTAAATTATAAAATAAATCGAGCGTGATTTGTTTTATAAAATTATGGATAAAGAAATTTATATAAAGAAATTTTTATAAAGAAATTTATAGAAATTTATTCTTTTTTATGAAAATTAAAGTGAACCATGGATTGGTTTATTTTATTTTATAAAATCAATTATGAATTGATTTTTCCATGATAAGAAAAATTTATATAGTAAATTTCTTGTAAAAATTTATTCCATAATAAAAGGGGAGACATGGTTGTTTTTATTATAAATTAAGTTATAATAAAACTTGGCATAACGGAATAATTCATAGAAAAATTTATAAGATAAATTTCTTATGAAAAATTTATTCCGTTAAAAGGAGACTTGGCGATAAAGAGGCTACTATATAAAGGTACAAAGGCAAGGCTTGGAAATAAATTCAAGAGATCAAGGATTCTTGCCTAGCCCCTCTTCCTCTCCTTCTCTCCCTCTCCCTCCTCTAGTAGGCGCCGGCCCTAGAGGGCTCCCCTAGGGTTGCCGTGAGTCACCTCCACCAAGAAGGTGCCGAAGAAGAAGAAGAAGCGGGTCGCGACTCCTTCCTTCCTCTCGGAATCTTGATTCCATTTTTCGTTTGGTGGTTAGTTTTCCATCTCTCTCTCTTGATATTCTTGTTGTGCCTTTGGAGAATCTAGTAGTTCTTGTCGGCACGAAACTCGTGGCTTTGCGAAGTCATCCCGAAGAGAACTCGGCATGGACGCAAATAGAGGCGGAGCTTCCAAGGGACGCTACGGTTGGATCTCGTCCCTTTCTACGAGTTACGCGAGGTATTAAGTAAATTAGTTTACTTTCTGCAAAATTTTAAATGTATGATCATGTCTCCACAACATAAGGTTGCATGCTAGATACGTGGTTAAAATAATTTGAGAAATTATTTATGCTAAACCTTCCGCTGCACGTAATTAAATTTTAAAATTACGAACTCGTATCCATGTCAACATGCACCCGGTCCCAACAAATCATACCTTATGTGTCCTTCTTCATGACAATTGTAGCATATGACCTTTTTTGTTCTACTTTTACTTCTTGAATTTTTTCTACCATAAAATTTGTTAGAAGAAAAAATTTTAAATGCTTTCCTCATCTTTCTTACCATATACGCCTCTTGATCACTATCTATTGAGGCACTTGATTCTTCCGAATCGGATGATGAGTATGAGACCTTCTTCTTCTTCCTCTCTTTTACTACATTAAAAGCTATACTCTTTTCTTTGGTAGACACATTAGCTTGTTCATGAAGTTCAAATTCACAAAATAAATTATCAAGTTTTACTAAAGAAAGATCCCTAGAGACTTTAAGGATTAACCATTGAAACACATAGAGTGGTTCTAGGGAAAGATTGAAGCACATACCTTACTAGATTTCTATTCTCAATTTTCTCACCTATCACATGAAGCTCATTGACGATTTCTTTAAATCTATCGTGCAATTGACTCACGGTTTCATTTGTATTCATTGTGAGGGATTAAAGTTGAGCCACTAAGAGGTCCTTCTTGGTTCTTCTTGATTCATTTGATCTCTCATTTAACTCAATGAGCTTTTCCCAAAGCTCTTTGGCGGACTTGAATGGTCCGACTTTGTTCAATTGCTCCTTTGAAAGGCCATATTGTAGAGTCGTTGTCATCTTTGCATTTGCTTGAGCCTTCTTCATAATCTCTTTTGTCCAATTCTTGGTAAGAAGAGGTTCTCCCCTCTCATCCTTTGGCATCTCAAAGTCATCTACAATACTAAACTAATTTTCAATATCATTCATTAAATAGTATTCCATTCTACCTTTCCAATACGCAAAATCGTTGTCATCGAAGAATGGTGGTCGTGCGGTGCTATATCCCTCTTGAAACACAATCTTGATGTTTTGGTTGACGGTGAGTTCTCCCGAAACGAACCTCGCTCTGATATCACTTGTTAGGACCTTGGCGTTTGGCTAGAGGGGGTGAATAACTTCTCTTTGATTTGGTCTACAAGAATGTTAGCTAAAACACAAAAACAATAATAGACAAAATCAATTAACAAAGAAAGCAATGCTAACACCCTTGATTTACTTGTTATCCACCTCCTAGAGGTGACTAATCCAAGGATCCACACCACACAATCAAGCTTCACTATAATCTTCTCCTTGTAGGTGGAGAAACTCTCACAAGATGCTCTCTTCCTCTTTTACAAGATGAGATTTAGAGTATGAGAAAGAGGATAAACTATGGAAGCTTTGGGTACTTAGAATAGGATTTAGCAATCAAGAACCGTAACTTATTCATGCCCCAAAACCTCCTCTTAAATAGAGGAGAGAGTTGTTGTCCAAATAGCTCACCCCAACATCAGTCGACTGCCCCTAAGGCCAATCTACTGATGCCTCAGCCAACGTCTCTATTTCGAACAGATCAGTCGATTGCTCTGGAGACCAGTCGACTGCTCCCGGCTATTTGACCTCACAGAAAGATGAGTCGACTGGTGTCCATACCAGTCGATTGCTACAGTGCGCTCTCAGTAGTACTAGTCGACTAGTTCCCTTGCCAGTCGGTTGCCCTACTTACATATGCACTCAAACTCACTCCGAAATCCATCCTTCGTGTATGCCTTGAGGTCCACTTCCTCGGCTTGCCCCTTGAGGTTCTCTTCCTTCGCTCTCGTCCCTCGGGTGCGAACACAAGCTCACGGCTTGCCTCCATGTCATCCTTCGCGTATGTCTTTGAAGTCTACTTCCTCGGCTCGCCCTTGAAGTCCTCTTTCTTGGCTCTCGTCCCTCGGATGCTACACTTCGTTACTCATGTGTGATTTACTAAGTCCTGCACGACTCAAGCACACATATCAAATCAACATGAAATCCTAACTTAATCATATTGACACACACATCAAAACTCATGATCTATCCGATCATCCTTGGGTCGATTGCATCAACAATCTCTCCCTTTTTGATGTGTAGTAATATGTTTATGTTAGGTACAAACATAACAATTGAAAGCATAGTATATTTAAGACACATAAACATGTATCCTCCCCTTAACCTATGCGTTAACACATGATTTTCAATTTTAGTACAACCATAAAGAATTAAGTTAAATTCTAACTTAAACCTTTCACTTCTCCCCCTTTGACACCGTCAAAAAGATTGCACTAAGCAATATTACCCTTGGTATCAATTCGGGACAAGTTCTAGTTTCTGAAAATGTCCAGAAATTAGAAAATACTAGTGTCAGTCGATCGAGTCAGTTACCAGTCGACTGGTTGCTTTGAATTACCAACTTACAGAATGTTCAATTGACTGCCCCTTGGGCCAGTCGACTGATACATATCAGACTAAAAATTTCAGTCTTTAAGCTGAAATTCAGAAATGCATAAAACATTCCATAAAATTCGAAAAATTATGAAATTTTACAAACATATTTCTTGTGATGTTTTCTAACAGTGAAAAATACATTTCTATGAAAAACCCAAATATGTTTGACTTTTTGACCAAAACTCAAATTCTTTGAAAACACTCAATTTTGTGTCAAAACTAAGTCCTAATTTTGAACCTATGTGTTTTGCAAACCTATGTCATAGCAAATAAAACACAGAAATATTTTCAAATCATTTGAAATGTCCAACTATGATCTATGGGCAATATGTCCATCAATTAAAACATTTACTTTTCCCATAGTTGGTTATTATCACAATGTGATACATCCAATAACTCATCAAAATGCCACAAGCATAAGTGAGTTATTTGTATCATCCTAACATTTCATATGCATAAATGCAATCATAAGGCAATATGAAATGTATTAAAGGTAAACCCTATTTAGACCATTTTATCATGAATTTCTATTTGGGCTAGGTACTCCCCCTTAAGATCTCAAGTCAACCATATTTAAAAAAAAAATTGAAATTTTAATACCATGGTTGACTAAGCCCAAATCCTCTAACCCTTGAGGATTGATTTTGGCACCCAATAGAAGTGTTTCCTAATTGGGTTGACTATGTACTCCTTAGGGATCCATTTCTTACTTAGGGTCTTTGCCTTTGCTTGTCCTCTAGCAAGTAAACAATGATAGATTTTTCCATTGCTAGATTTTCCAAACCCTAACCCCTCTTACTTGAAACTTGTCATTTGGCTCTCAATGATCATATCTAGGGTGCTTTGAGCCAATTTCAAATTTTCTAAGGGCTTTGGTAAGACTATCTACCTTTTCCCTTAATTCCTTATTTTCTTTTTCTAAAGATGAATCATTTGAACTAGAAGAAGAACCATACATCATGTCCTTAATTGTCATAAATTCTAATTTTTTCTTTAACATGCAAATTTCATTTTTCAAGTACTTAATTTTCTTTCTAGCATTAAACAAATCATCATTAGTGCTAGAAATAATTTTTACAAGAGTAGTAGTGAATAGTTTGTATACCTTACTTACCGAGACGTCCGAATCCGAAGATTGACCTTCCCCTTCACATGAGCTCCCTTCTTCATCTTCACTTGAGCTCTTCTCATCTTCGGATGATGTGGATGCTATGTCTTTAATTCCCTTTAGAGCAAAATGGGATACGTGGTGTTCTTCTTCTTCCGATGATGAAGGATCTGATGGGTATGACTTATCGGGTTTCCTAAGCGAATACCTGGTCGATTCGAAAGACCTCACCACGTCTACAGATTAAAAAATTAATCTGAATGGAGAGCCGTCTCCCATCGACCGTCTCATGCCATATCGAACGATCCAAATTACAACTTAGCCAATTACCAAAATTGGCCTTGTAATTTGCTCGATCGTTCGACCGCGGAAAAGGCGACAAGTTGGTCGCCGACTTTTGTGTTTATGGTTGGGGTCCAGTTAAGAATTTATTAAACATATTTTACAATCAAAACAATAAATTCTTGAACATAAAATGACGACGCATATGATTATGACACAAAAACAACATAAGGAAATACAAGGGAGCGTAGGGAAAGTTATACCTTTCCGATCACCTCGCAGTCCTCTACCTTATGTCCCTCCCTTTGCAGATATCGTGTGGGCGACGATCTACCGCGATCCGAGATCACCAAGAGCTCCAATCAACCCTCTTCTCCAACCGGCCAAAACCCTAGCTCCTAGGGTTGGCGCCGCCGGCCACCCTCTTCCTCTTCCCTTGCGCCGCCGACCACCGGAGCCGGCTCCAAGCCCTCCGACCAGCAGCAGACTTAGAGAGGAAGATGAAGAAGAAGAAGACGGAAGGAGAAATCCTTCTTCTTTGCCCAAACCAGCCTGCAACCTCTTCTCCCTCAATCTTGCGGCGCCGCCGCAACCCTTGGTTGCGCCGCATGCAGCCGGCCGCCGGCGCCTCCTTCTCCCTCCCTAAGCACCACACCTCTACCTTACTTCCGTGAGCCTCAGCCAGAGTTTGGTTGAGGAAGGATGAAGAACCGAGGAGCTTCTCCTCTTCTTCTATGCGCCGCCGAACCCTAGGAGAGAAGGAGAGAAGGAGAGGGTTTGGGTGTTGGCTCTTGGATTGATTAATTAGCTATTGGTTTCTTGATCTCATAGGGTATTTATAGGGATAAGGCAGGGACCAAGAGGAGGAGTTGGTTCTTGGCCCGCTAATGGATCCAAACCCGATCCATTAATTAAGATCCATTCCACTAAAGGATCTTAATTGAACTTCCTCACCAACCCCTATATTTTCATATGGGCTCCACATATTACGAGTCGTCCATCCCCCCGTGTTTAAGATCTCGCATGCCCGTTAATTAATTAAATTACTGACAATTTAAATTAATTAACTTCTGGATCCTTGATTAGTACCACTCAACCTTATCAACGTGCCGGATCAAATCCACCTGCAGGGTTTAGCACGATGAACCTTTTGAGCTCATCAAGGGGGCATCATCATCCTGACTCACCAGGACACGGATTCCGTCAATAATCATCGGCACATCATATTATTAATATTATTTCCCAACTTACCGGGGATGTCGATCTAACAGAATAGATCTCGCCCATTGATAAATCAAAGAAACAATAATCAATAATATATGCCCGATATTATTTCGGGATTAAGGGATCGTCCTCCATAATATCTGTTAGTGATATGAGAGAATGATAATTCACTATTTGAGTATGCATGTTTGTGTATTTGATTGGGATCTTAAACTCTTCTACTGAATGTCCGCAATACAACTCACAGCATAAGAGAATTTGTGATGGGATCACAACTAGTGATTATCTCTAAATGTGCAATTGTGAAGTATTGAAAATATCCCTAGTCGATGAATTGATAAAAACGGACACTATCAATTCTGTTGAGACTAGCATGGGTTATTCTCTAATCAGCTGATTCTCACTGGCTGGTGACATTGGGATGTCCGGAGATAAACATGGATGCTAGTTAAGGGAACTAGTTCATTGGAGTGACTAGCTGTAAAACTTCATATGGTAATCTATATAGATATGTCAATGAAGTTCTTACTGCAGCTTAAGTGCGATGTTCCTTTGACTTGCGATGTTCAAGTCATCTTGGTCATGGAGACTTATACTTTAACATCTTAAGCAAGCATCTCCAAGGAGGTGTGGACCCAGGATGATTGGGTATAATCCGAAGTGCCCGAAGATGTTTGAACAGCCTACAAAGGATTTACCACTCCTTGCGAGGAGATGTATACCCAGGCCTATCGTCGGATTGTTACTCAAAGCCTCTGTCCAGAGCATATCATGTTTAGAGTATGAGTCTCTTAAATACATGAGAGTAATTAGAAATCTAAAGGATGAGAAAGACACTACTTGGGCTAGGTGTGACGTAGTCAGCCTAGTGGGGACTGACACACACAGACCATGTCCTGAACCAAGTGGGTATAAGATGGTGAAGGGAATGGGGCACAATTCATTAGAGCTGCTGAAGGGTTTCGGAATTACTTCTGAGGTCAAACCGTTGATCTTTCGATTAATTGGGGATCATGATGTACTACTAGGTGCCACTCATGATCGTTCTATAATTAATGGGTTAATTATAGACGGCCAACATAAATCGAAAGCCTATTTAGTCACACGCACTACGAGTAATCCGAGGGATTTAAAACGAGTTGAAAATTGGATTTTCCGATCAAGAGAAATAAGTCGAATCTGAGTTAATCAGAGGCGCAATGGAAACTAAAATTGGCTAAGTCTTTTGAAGGCTTATTGGGCGAATTAAATGAGTTTAATTCGCGATGGTTCGGCTTGAAGTGGCCGGCCAAAGAGGGTGCCCACCCTCTTTGGTTTGGCCGGCCACATCATTGGGGATAAACCAATTTAATTGGTTTAATTAATAAAATAAATCTAGCGCGATTTGTTTTATAAATTATGGATAAATAAATTTGTATAAAGAAATTTATATAAAGAAATTTGTAGAAATTTATTCTTTTTATGGAAATTAAAATGATCCATGGGATGGTTTATTTTAATTTTATTAAATCAATTATGAATTGATTTTTTCATAATAAAGAAGATTTATAAATTTCTTATAAAATTTATTCCATAATTAAAGGAGAGAAGTATTTGTTTTATTATAAAGTTAGTTATAATAAAACTAGGCATAACGGAATAATTCATAAGAAAATTTATAAGATAAATTTCTTATGAAAATTAATTTCGTTAATTCTGTTAAGAGGGAGACTTGGCAAGGGAGAGGTTACTATATAAAGGAACCAAGGCTAGGCTTGAATCCACTAATCGATATAGAGCCTTCAAGAGATCAACTCTCTCCCTCTCTCTCTTTTATTCTCTCTTCTCTCTTCCCCTTAGGGCCGGCACCCCTTAGGGCATCCTAGGGCCGGCGCCCTTCCTTGAGAGCTAGGGCCGGCGCTCCATCTTCTCCAAGTGATTGTCGTGAGCCAACAACACCAAGGAGAAGCCAAACAAGAAGAAGAAGAAGCGGATCACAACTCCTCTCTTCCCGGAATTTAGATTCCGTTTCTTGTTGGTTAGTTTCCATTCTTTTCTCTTGTTCTTCTAGTTGTGCCTTTAGAGAATCTAGTAGTTCTCGTCGGCACAAAACTCGTGACTTTGCGAAGTCATCCCGAAGAGAACTCGGCGTGGACGCGAATAGAGGCGGAGCTTCCAAGGGACGCTACGGTTGGATCTCGTCCCTTACTTCGAGTTACGAGAGGTATAATGTAAATTAGTTTACTTTTCCGCAAAGTTTTAATTTATGATCATGTCCACACATCATAATATTGCATGCTAAATACGAGGTTAAAATAATTTAGGAAATTATTTTATGCTAATTCTTCCGCTGCACGTAAAAATTTAAAATTTTACGAACCCGTATCCTTGTCAACATGCACCCGGTCCCAACAATATCAATTGAGGTCCTATCCAATTATCTAGTCAGTACAAATCGGATAACCTCGGGTTTTGGTCCTGCTCAATGTACTCATAGCACACTAGTGTAGTTCTATGGTCAAGACCAACCACACCTAACTACACTACAACCATCCCAATGGGTTCTCCAATTCCATCTAGGTTGTGAGCCTCTATTTATGCTAAGTAAGGAACTGATGACATGATCTTCCATGTGACACCACATACCATGTTATCTACAATGCAAAGTAATGAGACTTCGTGTATGTACTATTATAAACAAACACCTAGTGTAGTGTGATTCTCTTTTCATAATAAAGATGTTCATATAATAAAAGTCATGTCTTTCAGTATACACATCTTACAGGATCATCCCATGTTGTCTTTAAGTTTTTAACCTTCTTGCCTTTTTCTTTTGTTTCCTTCTTTTCTTCCTTCTTCTTCAAGAGTGGACAATCATCCCTTATGTGTCCTTCTTCATAGCAATTGTAACATATGACCTTTCTTGTCCTACTTTTACTTCTTGAATTTTTCCTACCATGAGATTTATTAGAATAAAAACTTTTAAATGCTTTTCTCATCTTTCTTACCATATACGCCTCTTGATCACTATCCATTGAGGCACTTGATACTTCCGAATTGGATGATGAGTATGAGACCTTCTTCATCCTTTTTCTTCTTCCTCTCTTTTTCTACAATAAGAGCTATACTCTTTTTTTTTGGTAGACACGTTAACTTGTTCATGAAATCAAATTCACAAAATAAATCATCAACTTTTACTAAAGAAAGATCCCTAGAGACTTTATAAGCATCAACCATTGAGGTCCATAGAGTGGTTCTAGGGAAAGATTAAAGCACATACCTTACTAGATCCCTATTCTCAATTTTCTCACCTATCATATGAAGCTCATTGATGATTTCTTTAAATCTACCGTGCAATTCTTGGTAGGAAGAGGTTCTCCCCTCTCATCCTTTGGCATCTCAAAGTCATCTACAACACTAAACCAATTTTCAATATCATTCATTAAATAGTATTCCATTCTACCTTTCCAATACGCAAAGTCGTTGCCATCAAAGAATGGTGGTCATGCGGTGCTATATCCCTCTTGAAATGCCATCTTGATGTTCTAGTTGACGGTGAGTTCTCCCGAAACGAATCTCGCTCTGATACCACTTGTTAGGACCTTGGCGTCTGGCTAGGGGGGGTGAATAGCTTCTCTTTGATTTTGTCTACAAGAATGTTAGCTAAAGCACAAAAATAATAATAGACAAAATCAATTAACAAAGAAAGTAATGCTAACACCCTTGATTTATTTGGTATCCACCTCCTAGAGGTGACTAATCCAAGTATCCACACCACACAATCAAGCTTCACTATGATCTTCTCCTTGTAGGTGGAGAAACCCTCACAAGATGCTCTCTTCCTCTTTTACAAGATGAGATTTAGAGTATGAGGAAGAGGATAGACTATGGAAGCTTTGGACACTTAGAATATGATTTAGCAATCAAGAACCGTAACCTATTCATGCCCCAAAGCCTCCTCTTAAATAGAGGAGAGAGCTGTTGTCCAAATAGCTCAACCCTGACATCAGTTGACTGCCCCTAGGGCCAGTCAACTGATGCCTCAGCCAACGGCTAGCCAACGACTCTATTCCGAACAAACTAGTCAACAGCTCTAGAGACCAGTCGACTGCTCCCGACTGTTCTACCTCACAGAAAAATGAGTCGACTGGTGTCCATACCAGTCATTGCTACAGTGCGCTCTCAATAGTACCAGTCGGCTGGTTCCCTTGCCAGTCAACTACCCTACTTACATATGCACTCAAACTCACTCCGAAGTTCATCCTTCGTGTATTCCTTGAGGTCCACTTCCTCCGCTTGCCCCTTGAAGTTCTCTTCCTTTGGCTCTCGTCCCTTGGATGGTCACACAAGCCCACGGCTTGCCTCCATGCCATCCTTCGCGTATGCCTTTGAAGTCTACTTCCTCGGCTCGCCCTTGAAGTCCTCTTCCTTGGATCTCGTCTCTCGGATGCTACACTTCGTTATGTTGGATCGGGAAGAACGATAGAGGGGGGGTGGTGAATATCGTAAAACATTTTCGGATAAAACCTTAAGAGAATAAGCAGCGAAAATTAAAAACACAAAGAAAGACACGAACACAAGGATTTACTTGGTTCGGAGTCGCGGTCGGCTCCTACTCCAAGGCCCATGGTCATTGACCGTTTACTGCGGGTAATTCTATAATGCGCAAAGTATTTTACAGAGAATGATACAGAAATTTTGCAGTAAATGAAAACAGAGTTACTCTTCGTGATCGACGCCTGATATGGATCGTACTTCGGTGTGTAAGGTCGTTGTCGACGCTTCAATTTCGAGATGGAAGGTTTCTGGAGCAGAGCGCTTGAGTCGAAGAGCGTAGTAGCGTTGGAAAGATGTGTTGAGAAGCCTTGGGGGTCGAGCCCCTCATATAGTGAGCCTGGGGGCGCTCGGGACGTTCGGGGTGCCCTCCACGTGTCTCATGATCTGGCAACCTCTCGGTCAGCCCTTATGCCTCAAGGATCGGGCTCGAGGTTTGACGGGGGCACCCGGGAAGCAGGGGGCGCCCGGGTTGACTCTTTTAGCGGGTTTCTTGGCTGGATAAGCTTCTATCGCTTCGTTAGCTTCGACCCAGGGCACCCGAGGCATCCGGGGCGCTCGGGAGCATGGGGGCGCCCGGGAGCACAGGGGCGCCCGGGAGCATAAGCTTCCGAAGCGTTTTCTTGCTTAACTTGTTTTGCCTTGACCTTGGGGGCGCCCTGCCCAGCTGCTTGCCCTCTCCTTTGGGGCGTTCTGAGCTGCAGAAACACATTCCTTCAGTCCTGCATCCAAGGTTAGTCCAAAACAACACAAAGCAATAAAATATTAGGTTTATACAGCCTTAGCTGTCTTGGTTCTGACTTTGGGTCTCCGAAATGGAACCCTAGGTCGAACCGACGCCTACTGTTCCCTCGACGGGGAACGCGTCCTCACCTACTTCTCTCAGGAGAATTTACCTATTGCCAACCAGCTCCTCCGGTTGGACTTTTGCCCAGCAGTCCTTCGCCAGGTGCCCAGCAGTCCTTCGCCAGGTGCCCAGCTGTCCTTCGCCAGGTCTTCAGTACCAAGCAGTCCTTCGCCTGGTGCCCAGCAGTCCTTCGCCAGGTCTTCGGTTCCAAGAAGCCCTTCGCCTGGTGCCTAGCAGTCCTTCGTCAGGTCTTCGGTTCCAAGAATTCCTTCGCCTGGTGCCTAGCAGTCCTTCGCTAGGTCTTTGACTCCTAGCAGCCCTTCGCTAGGTGCCCAGCGGCCCTTCGCCAGGTCTTAGGGTTCCGATGCCTAGCAGTCCTTCGCTAGGACTTCGATCTGCACACTCAAGTAGCATGTTAGATAAATATAACATCTTAACTTTTGAACCCTTTGCCATTATCAAAACACAGGTTCGACTTGGGTGCTGTCTGCACCAACAATCTCCCCCTTTTTGATTTATGGCAACCCGATTCAAAAAGTTAGGTTAATCAAGACAGTTGATATAACAGTTTAGTTCCCTCCCCCTGGAAGGAATCTCCCCTAGTTTTTTCAAAGGTTCATGGGGTTTTGAAAAAAGTTTCTTAGTCAAAATGATGGAATTAATTTTTCAAAACTTAGAACATTTTTCAAAAGAAGTTTTAGAAAACTTAAACAAAATTTGGTTGGGCACTTTGGAAAATTTATACTTAAAAAAAAATTTCTAGTCAATAATTAAAAAAAATTTCTAAAACATTTTCTTAAGTTTTAAGTTCTCAGAAAAAAATTTTCAATCTCTTTAGTACTTTAGAGGCTTTATACTTAGAAACTTTTCTATGAGAGAAGTTTAGAAATAAGTACTTAGAGATTTTTTGAGCATAGCTTAAGTTTAAGTACTTAGAAAATACTTTTGAAAACTGCTTGGGTCAAGTACTTAGAATCAATTTTGAAAATAATTTAGATCAAGTACTTTTGAAACAGTTTTAAAAAATTTAGCTTAAGTACTTTGAAAGCAGTTTTGAAAAAAAACATTGAGTAAGTACTTTTAAATAGTTTTGAAAAAAACTTAGCTTAAGCTTTTTGAAGAAAGGATAAAGTTTTAAATTTTGAAAAAAAAATTAAAGCTTCTCTTCTTTCCTATCTCTCCCCCTTTGCCATATATCAAAAATAAAGCAATAGCAATAAAAATAAATTGCATGACAAAAGAATAATGTGTTGTACTGAACCAATTCAAGATATAAACTGAACCAAAGCAATTTCAATTATCTCTTTAGGGTCTTGTCTAACCCAGTTAGCTACTTACTAACTGTTATAAACAGTAGTTTTCGCTAGGGTTAGTCAGGTTAAGTGTTCTGTTCAAGTTAGATTTTTTAAACTTGACACTTAACCTGATTGCTGTTTAATTTGTATTTAGTGCCCCAATTACTGCAGATGCACTGATCTACATCTTGAATTAAGGCAAAGACCTAAGCATCTCAACCCATTCTAGGTTATCAGTCAAAAGTACCCTAAGGTGCTTGTGAGATGCTGGCTTCTAAATCTATAGGTGCATGCAGTTCTAGGGTTAGGGCCTAAGCTAAGTCCATTTGCGAAAAAGCCCTAGTTTTGAAGGGGGTAGTTTTTAAAAAAAACTAAGTCGAAAATGATTTTTCAAACTAAGTAAAAGCTGATTTTGAAATTAAGTAAAACAGTTTTGAAATTATTTTAGAAATTGATTTTTCAAATCAAATAAGGCAGTTAAAAAGATAGAAAAATAGAGTAAACCTATTCTACCAAGCATAATCCTAACTGCCTTCTTAGTGAGCTGAACTCAGACTCAGGTAGAGGTTTGATGAATATGTCAGCTAAGTTAGACTTAGAGTCTACATGCTTAAGGACTATTTCACCCCTGGCTACATGATCTCTTACAAAGTGATGTTTAACTTCTATGTGTTTAGTTCTAGAATGTTGGATTGGGTTCTTAGTTAGATTAATTGAGCTTATATTGTCAATGAAGACTTGAGTTTGGGTGTAGTTAAGCTGAAAGTCCTTAAGAGTGTGCATCATCCATAGTAGTTGTGCTACACACTCTCCTAAGGCAACATACTCAGCTTCAATTGTGGATAGAGCTACACAGTGTTGTTTTCTGCTGCACCAACTTACTAGACTATTTCCTAACAGTTGGCAGCTTCCACTTGTGCTCTTTCTATCTAATGTACAACCAGCGTAGTCAGAATCCGAGTATCCTGACAAGTCAAAGGTTGAGGTCCTAGGATACAAAATCCCTACATTTAGGGTGCCCTTAACATATCTTAATATTCTTTTTAGGGCTGCTAAGTGTGTTTCCTTAGCACAGGTTTGGTATCTTGCACACATTCCTACAGCATAAAGGATATCAGGTCTGCTGGTTGTAAGGTATAGTAGACTTCCAATCATACTTCTATAGAGTTTAAGGTCTACTGGTTTACCATCAGGGTCACTATCAATTTTTATATTGGAGGCCATGGGGGTACTTATGCTTTTAGAGTTATCCATTTTAAATTTCTTTATTAACTCTTTAGCATATTTGGATTGATGGACATAATTTCCATCCCTAGTTTGTTTAATTTGTAATCCTAGGAAAAAGTTGAGCTCACCAACTAAGCTCATTTCAAATTCATTTTCCATTATTTTAACGAATTCTTTTAAAAATTTTGAGTTGGTGGACCCAAAGATTATGTCGTCGACGTAGATTTGGGTAATAAAGATTTTTTATCTAAGGTTTTAATAAATAGGGTTGAATCGATTTGTCCTTGTTTAAATTCTTTAGAAATTAGGTAAGTTGATAAGCGTTCATACCAGGCCCTAGTGCTTGTTTTAGTCCATAAAGTGCTTTAGTGAGTTTGTAAACATGGTCAGGTCTTTCTAAGTCCTCAAACCCAGGCGGATGTCCTACATAGAACTCTTCCTTAATGAATCCATTTAGAAAAGCTGACTTTACATCCATTTGGTATAGTTTAAATCCTTTATGGGATGCAAAGGCTAATAACATCCTAATGGACTCAAGTCTAGCTACCGGGGCATAGGTTTCGTCATAATCTAACCCTTCTACTTGGCTGAATCCTTTCGCTACTAAGCGGGCTTTATTTCTGACTATTTCTCCTTGATCATTTAACTTATTCCTAAAAATCCACTTAGTGTCAATGACGGATTTGCCCTCAGGTTTAGGTACTAGTTCCCAGACTTAGTTCCTCTCAAATTGGGCTAACTATTCTTGCATAGCTATGATCCAATCAGGATCAGGTAGGGCTTCCTCTATAGTCTTAGGTTCAATTTTTGAAATCTTTGCTATCTGACTAAGATTTCTATAGGAAGACCTAGTTCTGACTCTTAAAGTTGGATCACCCACAATTTGATCAGTTGGGTGACTAAGTCTGGGTTTCTTGCTTTTTCTAGAACTTGGTTCAGCCTCAGGTCCGGCTGGTCGATTTGGTTCAATATTTGGTTCAATGTTTGGTTCAACATTTGGTTCAATTGACTCAGAAGTTGGTTCAATAGTTAGTTCATTTAAGGGTTCAATTAAAGGTTCAACAGTTTGTTCATTATCTTCTTGATCAGTATTTGATGAAGTTAGATCTGGATTATCAGATTTTGAGTTGATTTCTTCATCAAATATTAAATTTGTTGTTTCTTCAATTTTCTTAGTTTGTTTGTTGTAAACCCTATAGGCTCTACTTGTGGTTGAATATCCTAGGAAGATGCCTGGGGTTGACTGTAACGCCCAAAAATTCTCGAAACTAATTTTAGAAATATCTTAGAATTTATTCCAAATTTATGGATATTTTTATAGAATTTTTCCGTAAACGAAAGTGGCAAAAAAAGGTTATAAACAGAAAATCGCGTAAGTAAGAATCGATCCCTTCACCTACGGTGTGAGAGGAGAATGGGCGGACCAGCTGGGCTGGTTCGTTTATGTTGAAATAGATTAAGCGAAACAATAGATAAGATATAATTAGGTAAATTCGCCCCCATAAGTATAAAAGAGGGAGTTACGAGTTTTAGGTTAATTTTCTCCCAACCTAGCGGCGCCGACGGCCTCCCTCACGCACGCGACCTCTCCTCTTCCTCTCTTGCGTTTTCTTCATCTTCTCCTCTTCTTTTGCCGCCCAAGACAAAGGGGAACAAAGGGAAGGTCTCAAGAGGCCCTATTCTCTACGAGAATTCTCGTAGACGCGAGGAGAACACCAAGGAGCAAGAAGAACGTCGAAATTCGACGTTTCCTCGGGAATTTCAGATTTTATTCGTAAGGAAAACCTAGCGCAGGAGGTAAGTACTGCTCACCTGCAGTAAGAGGCGGTTTTCCGCAAGAATTTTCCCTTCAAAGTTTTAAAAGAGATATTTACTTTTAGTTTAAGATTTCGCATGTGATCTTAGTTCATTATATGCTTATATATATTTGATAGAGTACCCTATGTGAGTGTAGGGTCTAAGAAATCTATAAGAAAAGAAAAGAAAGATAAAGAAAAAGAAAGGAGAAGGCCAAGGCCTTACGAAATCCCCAAAAGTCAAGACTCGGGGATTTGGGCACACAAGGTGTTCGATAAAATGCCAAGGCATTTAAAGATAAGAAAGAAAAGAGAGAAAAGCTATTTTATTTTCTAAGGCCAGTACCCGGCGTCCAAGGGCATCGTTAAAGAAATCCAGGTGTCCAATTCTAAGGTCTTGGCCCTGGTAGACCAAGGTCTGCTCTATTAGGATTGGCGGCTCGCTACCCCAACCTTTTAGGGAACGCGCATAAGATGGTACTTACGTCTTAAGTGGATCCAAGTGAGTATTATTTTCAAGTATATGCTTTAGCAAAGTTTTCCTAAAGTTTAAGGAAGTTTCCTAAAAGTTAAAGAAAGATTTAAAGTTAAAGAATTGCTAAAGTTTCACGTTAAGCCAAGAAAAAGTGAGTTAAGACTTATTAATGCTTGAGCATGCATGTTTTGAGTTATACATGTTTTAGTGTTTCTTTTAAGCATAAAAGTATCTCATGTGATTTCACATTGTTTAAAAAGCATGCTTGCACATTTCAAGACTTTGTGAGCTAGATAGTACTTGCTAAGCTTTATACTTATTAGTTGCATTTCCTCTTACTGCAGATAAAGGTAAAGGCAAGCAATTCTGAAGGAAGGCGACGAGGCGGTGCTGAGTGACGTGTGTGTGGTGGCTGACCTTGGAGAGGTCCTTGGGATGAGACAGTTTAGGTTATTTGAAATGCAATGTTTAAGGTTTCCAAATTTCAAGTTATTGTGTTATGGAGTTTATTAAACATTTATGCTTCGAATAGTTTTACATGCTCAATTTTATAGAATGAAGATCCCATGTCATTTCAATTAGTACGCATACTTTTGTGAATGCACTAGATGAGCAAGGGCATGAGTAGTTTAGCATGTTGATACATTGAATTTTAGACTTATTCTTGAGCTTATTATTCCCCTTTGGACTAAGTCCTAATTGTGCTTAAAATGCTTGTAAATTCGGTAGAAAAGTAAGATTTACATTCTATGAAGTTCTAGAAATGTTATAGAATGTATTTTACATGTCTAAAAACCACGAGTAAAGATTCCATGTCATTCTATTCAGTGTATATATCCTTATGACTGCATTGGATGGGTATGAGCGTGAGTAGTTTTGAATATCGATACTTTGATGGAGCTATTTGATGCATGTGCCAAGATGTTGTTAGTCTCCTTTTGAATTAAGTTTTATTGCTTTAAATATGCTTAGAAAAGTTTCATTCATATTCCATAATGCTTTAGTAATGTTGTAGAACCTTGTGTGATGAGTTTAAATGGTTAGAATTGCTAGTAATGTGCCATTGTATCATGCATGACTATTAAAGTTAGAATCTCATTCTTAGATAGATTAAATACAAAAAAAAGAAAGTTCCGCATTTTTAGTCGTGCATTAGAGTCAAGAAGTAGACAAGTAACGGTCCGTCTAAGGTAGAGAAGGCGGGTCGCTACAGTTGGTATCAGAGCAGTTCCCATTCTCCAGCATCACACACACATCAGCATCAACCTTGCCGTCTTCAAGTAAGAAAGTTTTATGTTTTAGTTTCTATTGCTCCTTTATTTAATTGCAGTATAGAGAAATGCTTAAGTACTTACTCGCATGTGCATAGAACAAGGAAGCATGTTTAATACCTTAGTACCACGGAATCATGTTTAATCCCTAGAATGGATATTAGGTTACTAAGTAAGAAGACAAGTTTATACCTAGAGATGTAGTAGTGATTTCTTGTTCCCTTATGCATTATTAGATGGCAAGAAGAGGCCGAGCTCCTAATGCAAGGAACGGAAACCCAGTTCAAGATAACAACGAGCCTGGCACAGAACGGCCAGATCTGATGGCAGTCATTGCTCAAATGCAAGCTCAGATTTCAGAGCAACAGAAGACCATCGCCACACTGATGGCAAATCAGCACCCAGTGTCCCTTACACCACCCACAGCAGGAGTGGAGACTCCAGTGGTGGCTGAAGTTCCACCAGTCGCACAGGAGGCCCCTGCCGTGAACCGAAGACAAGAAGCATACCTCGTCCAGTGGCAGAGGCTGAAACCTGAAAGCTTCTCAGGCACGACTGAGCCCTGGGATGCCCAGGCTTGGTTCAAGACTTTAGAGAGCACAATGGAGCTTCTTGACTGGCCAGAAGTCGAGAAGGTCAAATGTGCCTCCTTCTGCCTAACTGGAGATGCTCGTATGTGGTGGGAGCGGGTCAAGAGTAAGAGGATAGTCAATCAGATGAGCTGGACAGATTTCGAGCAAGAGTTCTATGAGGAGTTCTTCCACATGCGGGTTACCAACAAGCACTATGAGGACTTCATGGAGTTCAGACAAGGTAACCTACCAGTGGGAGAAGCAGTCGCGAAGTTCAACAGACTAGCTCGCCTCTGCCCAGAGCTAGTCAACACAGAGAAGGAGCGAGTCAGACTGATGCTCCGCATGTTGAACCCTGAAATAGCACTCAACGTGAACAGCGGGACGCACCGACCCCAGACCAGCGAGGAGTTGGTCAATAGTGCGCTAATCTCAGAGCACTATCTGAATAGCATCAAGGCACAGCAAACACAACAGAAGCCAGTCCTGATTGAGAACAAGACAACAGGAGGCCAGAAGCCTCAGCCAAATAACCAGAACTGGAAGAACAAGAACCACAAAAGGAAGCAGTGGCCTGGCAGCCAAAAAGGAAACCCAGAGAACAAGCAAGCTAGGTATCCACCTTGTCCTAAGTGTGGGAGGACCCATCCAGGAGCATGCCTTTTGGGTGTAACTGGATGCTACTCATGTGGACAAGAGGGACACAGATCCAAAGACTGCCCAAACAAGTTTAAGGTACTTCCTCAGCAGTCCGTACAGTATGGAGGCAAGCCTCAGTTACATTACATGTCTACTATACTGGAGGGACCTCAGATCAGTCAGGGAGGGTTGGAAGCAGCACCAGTTCCAACCAATGCCAGAGTCTTTTCCCTCACGAAGGAAGAAGCTGCCAGCGCCTCCACGGTCGTAACAGGTCAAATAGTTATTTTTCAGCATTTAGCTACTACACTGTTTGACACTGGGGCGACCCATTCTTTCGTATCAGTACCTTTTGCTAGTAAGTTACAGGTGCCTGCAGAGAGTTGGGAGTCCAGATTCCTGACAACTCTCCCTTCAGGGGAGATCATGGAATCCACCCAGCGGCTCCGGGCTGTGCCAATCAAGATTTCAGACCGAGAGCTATATGTCGATCTGATAGTCCTTGCGATGCAAGACTTCGACATCATACTGGGCATGGATTTCCTCAGTAAGTACAGCGCTTCAGTGGACTGCCGTAGAAGGAAGGTGGTTTTCAGCCCAGAAGGAGAACCACCATTCGAGTTTCAAGGAGCCCCAAAGAGGAGGACTCAGAAATTCCTCTCAGCCTTGGCAGCCCACCAGATGCTAGAGCAAGGGTGTGCTGGTTTTCTTGCACACGTAGTGGACTCAGAAGCAAAGAAAGAACTCAAGCAGGAGGATGTACGGGTAGTCTGCGAATATCCAGAAGTGTTCCCAGAAGAACTACCTGGACTACCGCCCAACAGGGAGGTGGAATTTGAGATTGAGCTGGTGCCAGGCACCGGTCCGGTCTCAAAAGCCCCATATCGTATGTCTCCTACAGAGCTGAAAGAATTACAAGAGCAACTCCAGGAGCTACTAGACAAGGGCTTCATCCGCCCGAGTCATTCACCCTGGGGAGCTCCTGTACTTTTCGTCAAGAAGAAGGATGGGTCTATGCGTCTGTGCATAGACTACGGAGCTCTGAACAAGGTAACCATCAAGAACAAGTACCCCCTTCCTAGAATAGATGATTTATTTGATCAACTCAAAGGGGCTACAGTATTCTCGAAGATAGATCTGCGTTCTGGGTATCATCAGCTAAAGGTTAAAGAAAGTGACATCCCCAGGACGGCCTTCAGGACAAGATACGGCCACTACGAATTTGTAGTGATGCCTTTTGGAGTAACCAATGCTCCAGCAGTCTTCATGGAGCTGATGAACCACATCTTTAGGGAGTATCTCGATAAATTCGTCATTGTATTTATTGATGATATTCTCATATACTCACAGACTCCAGAGGACCATGCTACCCACTTGAGGATAGTGCTGCAGATCCTTCAGCAGGAGAAGCTCTATGCAAAATTCTCAAAGTGTGAGTTTTGGCTAGATCAGGTGACCTTCCTAGGTCACATTGTATCCAAAGAAGGCATTCAAGTTGATCCAGCCAAGATAGAAGCAGTCAGCAACTGGTGTAGACCCAAGAATGCCAGTGAAATCAGGAGCTTCTTAGGCCTGGCAGGATATTACAGAAAATTTGTGGAGGACTTTTCTAGAATAGTCTCTCCTCTCACAGTCCTGACCAAAAAGAATCAGAAGTTTGAGTGGTCAGATAAATGCGAGCACAACTTCCTAGAACTGAAGAAAAGATTGACTAGTGCTCCCATCCTGACTGTTCCAGAGAGTGACAAGGCCTTTGACATCTACAGTGATGCATCCAAGATGGGCCTTGGAGCTATCCTCATGCAAGACGATAAAGTGATAGCATATGCCTCCAGACAGCTCAAGGACTATGAGAAGAATTACCCTACTCATGACCTTGAGCTAGCAGCTGTGGTTTTTGCACTGAAGCTCTGGAGACACTACCTGTATGGAGTGCAGTGCAGAATCTTCACAGACCATCAGAGTTTGAAGTACTTCTTCACTCAAAAGGATCTGAATATGAGGCAGCGCAGGTGGCTAGAGTTGGTCAAAGATTATGACTGTGAAATCCTCTACCACCCAGGTAAAGCTAATAAAGTGGCAGATGCACTGAGCAGAAAATCCTGTGCAGCACTGATGTCCCTATCATCACTGTCTCTACCACTTTAGGAAGAAATAAAGGATTTTGGAGTCGAGGTAATAATTGGGCAACTTTCTGCATTGACTCTAGAGTCAACCCTGCTTGTGGATATACAAAGAAAGCAAAGTCAAGACCCAGGGATCTAGAAGATCAAGCAGGAGATCCAAGAGGCAGAAAATTCAGAGTTTCGAGTATCAGATAGTGGCATCCTCTACCTTGGAGACCGCCTTTGCGTCCCCAATGATGAGGAACTAAGAAAGAATATTTTAGAAGAAGCTCACAGTACCCCGTACTCTATGCATCCTGGTTCTACCAAGATGTACCAAGATTTAAAGCAAAGGTTCTGGTGGTCTGGACTCAAGCGAGACGTGGCCAGATATATCAGTACCTGCTTGACCTGCCAGAGAGTCAAAGCAGAACACCAGAGACCAGGTGGAGTTCTGCAGCCTATTCAGATTCCAGAATGGAAATGGGAAGATATTTCCATGGATTTCATAGTGGGACTACCCAGAACAACGAATGGATATGATGCAATCTGGATAATAGTAGACAGATTGACTAAGTCTGCCCACTTCCTAGCCATCAGGATCTCCTATTCCATGGAACAACTAGCTCAGTTATACCTCAAGGAGATCGTCAG